>WBNM01011262.1:0-61843 GCA_013399055.1 Ramphastos sulfuratus | reverse complement strand
GCAGAGAGTGCAGAGGAGGGCAACAAAGCTGGGGAGGGGCCTGGAGAATAAATCTGATGAGGAGTGACTGAAGGAGCTGGGGATGGTTAGTTTGGAAAAGAGGAGGCTCAGGGGAGACTTCATGGCTGTCTATAGCTACATTGTGGAGAGGCTGCTGCTGGTCTCTTCTCACAGGTAAATAGTGACAGAACAAGAAGGAATGACCTCAAGCTGTGACTGGGGAGATTTAGACTGAATATTAGGAAACATTTTTTCCCAGCAAGAACGGTCAGGCATTGGAACGGGCTGCCAAGGGAGGAGGTTGAGTCACCAACCCTGGATGTGCACCCAAGGGTGAACCTTGTAGAGCAGGGATATGGGTTGGACTTGGTGATCCTGAGGGCCTTTTCCAATCTGAATGTTTCTGTGATTCTGTGATATGGACAGAAAAGTCCTTGGAATACCCCTGACAAGTCAGTCTTGATCGAATTTGACTAATAAGAGGAAGCTGCCTGTAGGAGGATGACTACAGCCTCTCCAGTTTGGAAAGGGTGGTCAAAGCCAAGATAAACAACACCCACTGCTCTGCCCTCATTCACTGAACCACCTCACTATCAATGACTTTCCCACTGGTCTCAGGAGACTGGGAGTGCCCCAGGGCAGCTGCAGAAGCATCATCTCAGTCAACCAGCAGTTCGCATTTTGCAGCTCTGCTCAAGCAAGTGATCTTCCACCATGGCTACAACAGTCCCTTACAGTGGCTTGCAGCCCCTGGGCAGGAACGCACCTCACATATGCAGCATGGGATGGTTCTCCTCGTGATGTCTTGCTTCCAACTGTGAGATGTGACTGCTCCGCTTGCCCATGCAGGCCACGGGCAGGATGCTTGCTGAGTCAGTGGCATGAAGCTGTGTGTGCTGCGGCACCGCGCTGGTTCCTCCAGTTTGCTCTCCACAGAAGGGCTCCAGCAGTGCTGCCCAACTGTTGCTGTCTGCAAACAGCCCCAGCTGCCCCAGCAGCTGTTTGCTAGGGAGTTTTGGTCCTGACCCAGAGGATGACAGGGATGTGCCTGCCTCGGAGCCGGGGACTTTCCGGGGTGGAAGGCTATAGGGATTGTTGGGATTCCTGCCTCTTGCCCACATCTCCACAATGCTTTTAGGGTGATCTGCCAGCAGGCAGCTGTGCTCATTCATAACTGCAGGCTCTCTGCTGTGGACAGGGCTCTTTTGCAGAATCACAGAAAGACAGGAGTTGGAAGGGACCTCTGAAGATCATCAGGTCCAACCCACCTGCTAGAGTAGGATCACCTAAAGCAAGTTATAGGAATACATCAAGGCAGGTCTTGAAAGTGTCCAGAGAAGGAGACTCCACCACCTCTCTGGGCAGCCTGTTCCAGTGCTCTGCCACCCTCAAAGTAAAGAAGTTCCTTCTCATGCTTAGATAGAACTTCTATGTTCAAGTTTATGCCCATTACCTCTTGTCCTGTCACTGGGGACCACTGAGAAGAATCTGGCCCTATCTTCCTGACACCCACCCCTTAGATATTCTTCTCTCAATTTCAGCTTATGTCAGATATCTAATGTAGGTGGTTTAGAAGCGGTTTCTCAACCCGCTTTTTACACAACATGTCACCCTAACTGGGCCCAAAACTAGCTGAATTATGAAGGATCCATTTAAATATTTACATTCTGACCAGTAGACCCTGCCCTGAGAAAGCTGCTCAGTGAGGGGGAGGGAATGAGCTGCCTGATGCTAGATGCTTGAAATGGGAAACTATTTCTAATTTAGGGAAATTTGTGTATAAAACTGGGGAGGTTTTCCATTACCTCAGTGTGACAGCCTAGTTCTGCCAGCATATCTCAAACCTGGAAGAAATGTAAGCCTTAAGTAGAGATTGGACATTTTTACTAACACACTGAGTTAAAGCTCAAGCAGTTCAGTTTATGCTCAGAGGCTCAGTTTAAGTAGTTTACAATGCACAGCTTCTTCCTAGGCTCACTGGAAGCCTGGCTGCAAAGATCAGTATCCAAGTTACAGCAGTAGGCTGTAGATATGCTCAGCTTCCCTTTGCAGGTGATAGTTTGAATGTAGGTTTGCTGAAGGATGTGATGCTGCTGCTAATCCTCAGCAGTGCCAAGTGGAAGCCTGTGATGTTGCTCTGTGCAATGAGCTGACTTCCCTTCTTCACTGGGGACCTGAGCCTGAGAGAAGTTGCACATGAGATCTGGATACCAAAGTAAACGTTGAGCTCCCTCATTATAGACTTCCCAAGGCTGAAAGCCTATCCTGGCAGCAACATTTCTTCTTGGTACTATTTCCTAATACTGTTTCCTAATAGTTATTTACTGCTGGCAGCTGCTTGCTCCTTCTTTTCTCCACTCATATCATCAAAAAGTTCTAAGCCTCCATTATTCATCCCGATAGACCAAAGGCAAAGACATCGATTCCCTGTCCCTTCCCATCTTCAATCCCTACACAGATTTGGGCAGAACCAGCTAAAATGCTGAAAAGGTGTAAAATGACAGCAAGTCCTCCTGCTCGGAAGACTAAGCCCGTGTGATTCAGAAAAGCTCCTGACTGCATGCACAGACAAATCCCCAAAAAAATACTTCCCTCTGAAACCTAATCCACCCGCTCAGCTCCCCCCCCCCCCCCCCCCCCCCCCCCCTCCCTGCTCACCCTGGGCTCCCTATCAATCACTGCCAGGCAATTATCTGCTCCGTTCAGTGCCTCCTGGCCCGAGCCAAAGTTCAGGGCCTGACAGTTGATGGCAGGAGATGACTGGGTGGAGGGAACTCGCTGTTCTCCCAGTCTGGCCCCCCAGTTCCCAGCAGTGGCAGACGTGCTGAGCCGCGAGGCATGGCGAGCCTCTGCGGGGTGCTTGGATCCTGGCTCTGACAGCAGAGGCTTCTCCCGGAGAGGAGCGTAAAGCTGTGCCAGCCATGAGGTCAGAGCAGGGTGTCCTGCTCCACCCACACTCCGGGCAACAGGCTGGCATCTGTCACTGCCGACAGGGGAAGGCGTGTGAATAGAGAGCCCCGGGTAGCCCTCTGCCTCTTGTCTCTGGCTTTGCTGCCCAGACGGGAGACATTTAGCAGTCCGACAGCGCTTCTGCCTCCGGTCAGCAAGAGCTGCACCACGACACCCAAGTTCCATTTCTGCTGGGCTGGGGACGTGCCCGGAGGTGATTCTTTCTCTGCCAGGGGTGAGGCAGAGAGACATGGTGCCAGTGTGAAATCACAGAATCATAGAATGGTAAGGTTGGAAGGGACCTTAAGGATCATCTAGTTCCAACTCCCTGCCATAGGCAGGGACACCTCCCACTAGTACAGGTCACTCAAGGCCTCGTCCAACCTGGCCTTGAACACCTCCAGGGAGGGAGCAGACACAACCTCCCTGGGCAACCTGTGTTAGTTATTCTTGGGAAACTCCTTTGTTTTTCCCCAAGACTTTCTCTGCTCTAATTCTTCCTTAAGTATCTTCTTCTTGTTGTTATTGTTATTATTATTGTTGTTGTCATTGTTATTATTGTTGTCATCACAATAGACAATAACAGTAATGTTAATAACGAATAATTATTATTATTACAGTAGCCAATAATAGTAACATTAATAATTAATGATAATAATTATAACAATGATAATGATTATTATAATAATGACTACCACCACCACCACTACTACTACTACTGATAATAATGATAATAAGAAACCTCACCATACAAAAAGAGGTTTCCAGTGACTGAAAGCACTAAGCAGTCTCCTTTAATTTCTCTAACTTCTTCAAGTGACCAGAGCTTTCATTTCCAGAGGTGTGTTCCTTGGAGATCAAATACTGCTTCTAAGATTTGGTCATTATTTTCCTTCTGTTCCAGTAGTTTTTGACTTTTGATACAAATTTAGAGATGAATGAAAAAGCTGTTACCATGTATATATGTTGCAAGCAAAACGTAATCTCATTTCCCTGAGGACATTTCTTCTCAGCAGCTCAGGAGCCTGAACTGCTGATACAGCAAGTGCTTGCTGCCTTCTCCATTTTACCTTCTTCATGGAATCTTTTGCTGTGCAAATATATACTGGTCAAAGTTCCAACAAGAATTTGACATTTCCCAAAGTATTGGCCTGTTTTAAAGTTCATCTTTAAATCTTTGCTGTGGACTGTGAGCAGAAGATGAGCCCTGTCAGAGGGACAACTGAGCAAGAAAATGTGTCCTTTTAACACAAAGTGTTGCCACTTCTGCTTCTTACAGCTTCAGTCTGAAAAGTCTTTGTTTAGGAGTG
Source organism: Ramphastos sulfuratus (assembly GCA_013399055.1). Lineage (NCBI taxonomy): Eukaryota > Metazoa > Chordata > Aves > Piciformes > Ramphastidae > Ramphastos > Ramphastos sulfuratus. Next base: position 57,584 of record WBNM01011262.1, on the reverse strand, counting down.
CTTGGCTTCCCTTCTCTTGAGCTGCAGAAAACAGATTCTGGACCAGATCTTTCATGTCTAGCACCTGATCAAACTCTTCCCTAAATTAGGTAACAGCAGTGGATGTTCAGTTTTGTCATTTTTTGTCTTTGTAGTTTAGTTATTTGATCTCCAAATATCTCTGTTTAACGGCAACTACTTGTTGTTGTTGTCGTTTTAAAGCTTCAGATGTGCTGTCTGTGGTGGAGGCAACCCCTTGTGAGACGAGGAGATCCCATCCCTGAGCTTTGGGGGCCATGGAGGATGGCAGCAGCCAAGGACCACCATGGGAGCTGCAGGAGGCTGAGCAGCAGAGTCCGGCCCAGCTCCTGCCACCCCTCCCCATGAGCCCTGACAACCCTCATTCAGACCCCAACCGTGGCCAGCTCTTGGCTCATATTTGGCAGCCATCCCCAGCAGCTCCGAGCACCCCCTCCCTGGAGAAGCTCCTGCCTGGCCCTTGCTGCATCCAGCTGCATTCCCACTGTGGGCACCTAGCACCAGACCCTGTCTTGTTCACCACTACACTCTTCTGAGAGGTACTTTCCATTTTATCTAATCTGCTCCTCTCCAAGCTCAGCATGTCTGTAGTTTTCTAGAGTGGGAACAGGCTCTTCCCACTTCAACCATCTTTGCACAGCTTTCCTTCTAAGTACCTTCACTGTCACTGTGCCATTTGAACACTCATTAACTCCCAAGAAATCCTCCCATGTAACCTTCTGGTTATATATTGCATACCCAAACCCTCTGGTTTCTCTGCACTTTTGCTACTTGAAGAATATTTTCCATTCTTTTGTCCTTCCCTCCCCTTCATTCTCCACCCCTATTGAGTTTCTCATTTGCCATGGTTTTTTTTTTTTTTTTTTTAGCAATTAATTATTGCCTTCTCTTTCTGGACTATTCTGCGTGTCTGAGACTCGGATTTTGATCCCAAGTAACTGGAATACATTTCCCCCTTATTTAAGGACTCTCTGTAGGTAAAGACAATTTTGCAGACTGAGAGAAGATTTACATCAGCAGTCTTTCTGTAACAGATTTCTCTCATTTTGAGCACTGCTTTGATTTCCACAGTGTTTCTTTTGAAGTTTGGCAGCAAGGTCTCGAGAAAATTGCAGCTCCTTGCTTTCGAGATAAACTCTTATCTGTTTTATGATTTAATATCCATGCTACCAAGTGGAAAAAATTACCCCTCAGAATCAGTGCCTGTCACATAGTCTAGGAAGCAGCAGCAACACTTACCCTGTCAGCTCCTAGGACAGCTCAGATGAAACAACTCCGCAATTACAGTGTTTACATAATGCAGCCTTTTCTCCCCTTGCTCATTTCGGGCAATTTCATCAATCAACTCTCTTCATTGACTGTTTTTGTCTGTAGCTCTCCGGCACCACCATGCTGCTGAGGGTCAGGAGGTTTACCCTTGGTGTGGTTGAGCCCCATCCTGTGCTGTCAGCACCCTGAGCTGCCTCCCCACACCGCCCAACTGAGCCCTCATCCTGGGAGGCAGGTGGCTCCATGTAGCTTTCCTTGCCCCTTCCAGCCCTGTCTGTCCTTTGCTGTTACAGTTTCATTTCCTCTTGAGGCCAGCCAGAACTGCAAGCTTGAAACACCCTTGTAGGGGAATACCTTGCATTAAATGGACATGTGAGCAATCCAACCTTTGTTAACTGCTAATTGTGAACTGAAAAAGTTTCACAGCCTGCATGAAGGTTCATCTGAAGGGCAAGGACACAAGCTTCCAGCAGCCCCAGAAGATCAACAACAGGATGATCAAAGCAGAAACAAAGATTCACATGAGAAGCATTTGAATAGATAAGACTAACCAATTGCTTAAGGCCACAGAGGTTGTGCCTTAATGATTTGAACCAACTGCTTAATGCCACAGAGCTTGTGCCTTAATGATCTGCACCAATTGCTTAACAATGAACTAACCCACATAGTCTGTTGGAAAGTATATAAGTGTATGTTGACATTCAATAAAGAGGGCGTTGCTTAGATCATATTGGTCTGTGTATAGCTTTGTCCAGGATCTTCTGCACAGCCTTTTCCATAAGACATTCCTGATTTTCAAAATTCTTTGGCAGCAAATATTTTGTAACTCTGTGCTGAGCTCAGAAGTGTTTGATAGATTTAGTGTGTAAATGAAGTGAGCTAAACAGAAAATAAACAGCTAAAATAGCTAAATAGACCAGAAAAAGAAAAGTCTCTTTCTGAGTCAAGCTCCATTTTGATGCTGCATCCTTAACCCTAGGAACTGCCTAAAGGTGTTTTCAGATAAGGAGCCATCAGCTAATGACTGAGGGGGAAAGTGAAGCAAACAGAGTCTGACTGGACTGTCAAACTCAGAGCAAACCAAAAGCCAGCCTGTGCCTCTAGCTTTCATCAGGTTCTGGTAGGTGCAATGCTGTTTGCAATGGCTGTGTTCCTTCGCATGGGACACAGCTCAGTGGGAAACTGTTGTCAAGTGGAAGCTGCAAAGCGATTGGGGCTGAATCACTGCTGCTGTGGGGAGGAGCTACATTCCCACTTGCCTTTGTATCAAGGAGTTTAAATACTCAGAGGCAGGGAGGAGATGGAGTGAGACAAGCCATAATTACATTCTTCTTTCTGGTATGATTAAATATGAACAAAGGAACGACTGCAGCTCATATCCCCCGTGCCAAGAGCCTCCTGCAAAAGGACAAGCAGAGCCAAACTTTGCCAGAAACCTTCCTGACTCCGTCAGCAAACCTGTGTTCTGCACCTTAACAATTGCTCAGGATGACAGCAGAAATAAACTCCACAAAAAGCTGAAGAAGGACCTCACTGAGCTCAGCCAGAGAGGGAGCTTGATTAATAATTCAAAATAATACTTTGAAAAATAAATGGGCTTTTATGTTCCTCACCTAGGCTGAATCTTTTTCAACGAGTTTGTGCTAGTGACTCAGAAAAAAAGAGTCCCCTTTAGAGGGGTGTGAAGAGAGGAAAGAGGTTTTTACTGCATGTTGGCTCTGGTTTCTTGCTGATTGCAAATTAAACCTGAGGGTACTGACATTGCTGCCATGCGGTTGAAAGGGAACCCCCACACACACCTGTAGGTAACATGGAGCATCAGTGTGGGGACCAAACATCTCTGAACTAACATCAGAATCCCAAATCTGTGGGCTTGGGATGCATTCCTGGCTATCATTTTTCAGTTTCTCAGTGTGTTGAAGCAAACAAAAGGCCTTCCTCAAGGCAGTCTGAAATGATATAGTATACGGTGAAAGCTGGGAGATGAATCCCTGCAGCAGGATGTGATGCCATGGTGGTGTCCATGCCCCAAGCCCCCTTTGCAGATGTCTCTAGAGAGCATTATGCAGCTGTGGTGGAGAGGTGTGGAAAAACCACTGGCACTTCTGTTTGAAATGGTGACAGGACAACGCTGGCAGAACAGCTGCTGACAGATTTGGATGAAGATGGATTGTAAAGAATGTTGGTGGAGAAGATATATGTATTTGATGCAGAGGAGAAGAAGGAAGACTGAGAAGTTCGTAGGAAAGTAGAGCAGTGAAACTGGTGAATCAGGAAAGTGGCAGAGCTTGCTCTGGACAGGAGAGAAACAAGACTGCACCCACAGAAACCAGGAAAAGACCTGATGTGACTGGAGCCACAGAATAAAGATGGGACTGGATCTGATTCAGCTGGGAGAGGATAAGGAAAGGTTGGATCTTTCCTAGATGTGAAAGGAAAATGTTACTCCCAAGGCTACTGATGCAATTACCAGAGTCATTGAGAAAAAACAGCAAGAGGTCAGGGAAGCAGCATCATTTCAAGGCTAAATGATGCAAATCCACACACTCTGAAAAACATTTCTCATGGTTCAGGAATCTCTTGTAAACGCAATTAACCAAAGCTCTGATTGTGAGAAGAAAGGCAGCTAATGTCTTGTGGGAAACGCACAAGGAGTGTCTCAGGGAGAGCAAGGCCAATGTCGGAGAAGTGAGGCTGAATGGAGCAGTAGGGCTGTGGCTGTCAGTACAGACAATGTTTACTGAAAGCCAGATACGTTCACGTCATTGAGACAGAGCACTGCAGCATATGGTAATATCTCTGGGGGCAAAAAGCAACACCAGACCCCCTGAAGCAAGCTCTGCTTTTCTGCAAGGATCAGTGCAAGGCTTAAAAAAGGAAGCAAAGCTTTGCTAGCACACCAAAACAGGACACGCAGGCTTGTGTTCAAAGGATGCTATTTATTCAAGGGGCAGTTCCAGTAGGCAAGAGGCTTCCTAATCCAACAGTGTAAAGTGAGGAAAGATTTTTACAGCAAGGATGGACAAATGACAAGGAAATCACCTGTCTTCTCATATAAATTCTTCTGTTGTTTGCTATCCTCTCGCTTCTCAAATTGCTCTTTGAGTGCTCTGTATCAAACTTTGAACCCCCTCACCTTACCAGCAGTTCCACAGATGGCTCTAGTGAAGTCCACAGAAGGTGTTTGGTGCAGATTTCCTCCAACACGGTTGTGATAAAGAGTCAACAGGCTCTGGAAAAGTTGTTTTGCCATGGGTTGGGTCTGGCTGCTGGACTGTCTGCAGGCGCACAAGTGGGAGGCTCTCAGCCTCACAGTATTAATACAGACATTTGTCTATGTAAATTGATCTTTAATCCTTTGCCTACACGATGCTGTGTACTGTATGTGGCACAGCGCAATGCAGCGCTGGACTACTCTAAAATCACTGTACAAGGCTGGTGTTGTTCAGCCTGGAGAAGAGAAGGCTATGGGGAGACTTCATTGCGGCCTTCCAATACTCAAAGGGAGCTTATCAGAAAGATGGGGACAGACTTTTTAGCAGGGCCTGTTGCAACACAACTAGGGGTGATGGTTTTAAACTAAACAAGGGAAGATTATTCAGACTAGATATAAGGAAGACAATTTTTTTGATGGTGAGGTTGGTAAGACACAGGCATAGGCTCCCCAGAGAGGTGGTAGATGCCACATCCCTGGCATTTTTTTTGATGGTGAGCTTGGTGAGACACTGGCACAGGCTGCCCAGAGACTGCCACATCCCTGGAAGCATTTCAGTTGTTGTCCTTGCTCACTGCAGAGGGGTGAGACTAGATGACCTTTGAAGGTCCCTTCCACCCCAAAAATTCTATGGTTCAAGGAGTCTAAGATTGTCTCCATTCACAGATGTGTCACATAACAGACAATCATTTCTGATGCTACACTGTTCGCAGGTCCCAATTATACAAAGAAAGAACGGTGGCCTCAGCATTTGCTCCTTTCAGCTAGTCCCCTCCTGCTGACATTGTCCTTCCTGTTGTCATCTTTTAACCCACTCACTGGCAAGCTGCTTTCGGCAGTAACGTTGTCTCACTATTTGAGAAGAGCTGTGCACAGTGGTCACTCTCTCCTAACCCAGCCCCAGGTTGTGAGTGAATGGTCCTATCAGGTCACCCACCTGTCTGCATTCCTATAACCTGAAGCTGCTCTGGCTTTTTGGGGGGCAGCTCCTTTGACACAATTTGATCTACTAGTGCCTGCCTGCCTGCCTGCCTGATGTCGCCGAGGCAACGCGGTCCCCTGAAGTGGGATGTGTTGCCACAGCAACACAATGCTCTTTGCTGCTGCTACCTCCTTCCATTGACACCACGGAGAGAGAGTTTGGGGTTGCTGGAGTCCTACCAGGGATGAAAAGCCAGAGTGGCCGAGGGACTGTGGCAAGGACAAATACAAATGTATACTGGTAACTCTCCCTGTATAGTAGTTTCACATGAAAGGCTCTGTCTGCTGCTGCAGCAGCTTCACCAGTGCCTGCACTAATGCACTGCTCTGAATGAAATTATTTATGTCACATTCCTCCGTTGCTCATGATCACATGCTTTGCTTTATAGTTAAATTATGAATAATCTAGGCAGGAGACATTTTAATGATGATTCACTCCTATTCTGGATGTATTGATTCAGCAGGTTCTTTCAATACAGACTCCGACGGTTGGGCCAACGGAATAAGTATTTGAAAATAACAGAGTGGTGAAAGGAGAAAGAGGGGAAATATTTGACCATCTATAAAAAAATGATGACAGCTGCTTTCCCAGAAATTGTGGGAAACACTGTATCACTCTCCTTCAACCTCCTACCACAGTTCAAGGCTGTTGTAGCTCTTTTTCAGCAGAAGTTTCCTATTGTTTCAAGGCAAAGATGTATTATTTGCACATTAGTAGCTTCCTCTAGCTACCAAGGACAAGACCCTGCTGTGTTAGGTATCACCAAACCAAGAAAGAGCTGTTCTAAGTTTATGAGATCCTGAGGAAAGGCTGGAAAGGTAAGGGTTATAAAACAATGCCAATTATAAAACACTCCACAACAGAGTACGCAAATGTCTTGGGGCCACAGACCTGGTCATAGATAGGAGCTGTGCTCAGTGTGAATCCTTGGACATGTCCTACTCTTCTTCTGAAGCTGTAACCCTTATAAAAATATGAGGGCAACAAATCTTTTTAAGCTCCCATAACATAATTTATTTGAAATAACTGCCTTTGAAAACAGATTCTAACAATGGAAATGAACCTACAGGAAGTCTTCTGAGCAGGGAAGGACTTTTTCACATCAATCTAGGACCAAGCATGGTGAGGTTATGATTCTAGCACAGCTCATGTGTGCGCTACCCCAGCACAAACATGGAAGGCTGACTGACAGAGCAGGAGAAGTACTGTGAAGGTATTGCCTACAGAGCAAAGTGTACACTAACAATATCATTAAGTGATCGTTGTCACCGTTCAAGATTTTGCTAAAGCAAACCAGCAAATCCCTTTGTAAAAACTTGGAATTTCTACAACACAAACAAATCAATATGAAAATCACTCTTGTCATTGTTGCAAAACTAGACAAAGACAGTTCTTTAGTAAACAGCTTTTAGTGACATAATGGAGTGTAATGAAGTGGGTTTTGTCACTGAAAGGGATTCTTGCTTAATTAAAGAGAATTAGGGTAATGCCTGGCTACAGAGGTGCAGTGTTTCATAAAATCTGTGTTGAATATTTATTAGTTCACAGCTGCTTGTACACTCTGAGGCAAGAGAACAGCAACAGAGAGCATTTTGCAGGTATTCACAGAACAACTTTCAAAACCACAAGACATCGAAAGGCTTTCCAGAGCCATTCAGAACGCAGACATCTGCAGGTGTCACTGCCTATCACAAAGCGCTATGTCTGTTTTCACCATCAGCCTCACCTCCTGGTTGACCTGGTATTATCAATAGAAGGTCCTTAGTAACTACGCATGGAAGAATCTTTAAAGATGTAGAGACAAATCCTGGCAGCAGGGCTGTGCAAAGTCCAAAGCTCTTGCCGCACGGACACTAGATGTCAACGGAGAGACACTTCAAACCAGCTGCAACAAAAGCCTGTGCCGCCGCATTCTCTACAACCAGACTCTTCTTTTCCTGTTTTTCTAGTACAACTGTTGGGCTGACGATAGCCTTGGGAATTAAAGCCACAAAAAGCCTTAGGGTGGGTACTGTACATGGAACACCCACCCCATTATTTTCTAATTCAGACACGATTCAGTTGCAGCCAAAGGCAGCAGGCATTTTTTTCCCAGCCCTCCAAACCATTTACTCTTTTGTAGAGACTGAAAATGATCTAACCGCAGTGAGGTGGCTTTAGAATCCCCTGTCCTGCATGCTGAGAGCACCCCTTTAATGCTGCTGAGAGCATCCACTTTAATGCTGCTTCCCTGAGTCCAAGCTGTAGNGCACAGAGTTGCTGTCTGGGCTGCACTCACGCTGCAGGCTCATGTTGAGCTTTTCATCACCACAGACCCCCAGGTCCTGTTCCTCAGGGCTGCTCTCAGCCATTCCCCACCCAGCCTGTATTTGTGCTTGGGATTGTGCCTAACCAGGTGTAAATACTTCTACAAAACTCAAGAACTTAAAGTTGGAAAAAAAATAGCTTAGAAGTATGGAGTCTCATGTGCTTGTTAGCCTCCCCTGAGATATATAATCCTCTGTCAACATTTTTCTCATGTATGCTAAAGCAAGGCATGTGAATAATGGCAGAAAAATGCAACTAGAGCTGCTTGGTGATTTCCTCTGGAAACTGAAACTGGTTAACCGAGCTGCATACTTTGCTGGAAGTTTAATTAAAACAAGCACTAACAACTGTGACAGAGCTCATAAAAGGGTTTTTGGAGTAAAACATGACATGTTGGTGATTTGGTGGATGAAGCTCGTTTATTACTGCTGTAATTTACATTTAATGATGCAGTTTTCACAGCATCACAGAAACACTCAGGTTGGAAAAGCCCCTCAGGATCACCAAGTCCAACCCATATCCCTACTCTACAAGGTGCACCCTAAGCCATATCCCCAAGCACCACATTCAAATGACTTTGAAACACATCCAGGGTTGGTGACTCCACCACCTCCCTGAGCAGCCCATTCCAATGCCTGACCACTCCTGCTGGGAAAAAAAAAAAAAATCCTAATATCCAGTCTAAACCTTCCCAGTCACAGCTTGAGGCCATTCCCTCTTTTCCTGTCACTATTTACCTGGCAGAAGAGACCAGCAGCAGCCTCTCCGCAAGGTCCTTTCAGGTAGCTGTAGACAGCCACGAGGTCTCCCCTCAGCCTCCTCTTTTCCAAACTAACCATCCCCAGCTCCTTCAGTCACTCATCATAAGATTTACTCTCCAGGCCATTCCTGGCTTTGTTGCCCTCCTCTGCACTGTCTCCAGCACCTCCACATCTCTCTTGTAATCAAGTGCCCATTACTGCTGGGAATTAGTCGACATCCTATGCTGTGCTGGAAGGACTGGTGAATGCACCCTTCACAGACCAGTGTAGAACTGCCCTGTCTTTGTGTACAGTTTTTCTGTGCCTGGGATGGATCTTTGGGCACTGGAGGGCAGGGATAGGAACATCAGCATCAACACTGGGGAGAGAGAGGTGTGTTAAAGGCTTGCTCCTCCCAGTTACCATCAAACAAGGCTAAAGAGTAAAGATGCCATGACTCCTGACTCAGCAAAGGACCATGTAGAGGGAAGAGATAGGCTCAGTCTGGAAGGAAGCTCAAGGTGCTTCACCAAGTAGGATAAGCAAGACGGGTAGAGGGATAGATTATGGATTTGGGGTAAAGTATTGGGAATAGGTTTTGGAGATATATGACAAACAGGTGTGCTGGTTTGAGGCTAATTGGAATATTTTAATGAGAGAAATTAGATCATTGGTTGTAAAAAGAAAACAATGATGAAGTCTGTATCATTCACTGGTTGCTGAGAGGGATAAAAAGCTAAAATGTCAACAATTTGTCCCCCTCTGCTCTGGTCTGTGATGCTGTGATTCACTTCCTCCTAACTCTGCTCTAATATCTCTCCACTAATCTTGGCTAACAGAAAACAATGTGAGCTTTGCTGGTTGTTCTGTTTGTCTGGGAAAGTAGGGGGAGAAAGAGTGGGTAGCTTTGAGCCCCTTCTGGGCAGTTTCTTTGTCCAGGAGGGAGTTTTATTTATTATTACTTATTTGTATATAATTGTAACCACTTTGTAAATATATGCTTGTAAATTTTGCTTTGCTGTAAACATAACTTCATCTTCCCTCAAAGCCATCTGAGCTAGTCTCAATTGTGTGTGTGAGGAAAGTTCCTAACTCACCACAACAGGAAAATACCAAGTGTGATAAATGGTTAATAACATTTGATGGAGAAAGGTGACAACAAAAGATGTGAAAACAGCAGCTACAGTGATAGTGATAGAGTGACAGTTGTCTGAAGGGCTCCATGGGACAGGCAGTGGCAGGGCAGGAACACATTACGAAGATAACCTGAATTCTGCAGGGTAGAAATATGAGAAGCCAGAGAGGGGAGGGACAAGTGTGCACATACAGCAAAAGACAATCCCAGATTTGCAAGCAAAGGCTCAAGGAAGAACTTAATTTCAGAGCTCTTCGTGGGACACACCTCTTAACTTCAACAACCTGTTGTTTGAACAAGTTCTGCTGGAAAATGCAAACAGAAATTGATACTTGGGGTTCAGATGAGTTTCTGAGCGACGCACATGAAGGTTCATTTTCTGTCATCTCTTACAATGAAATCTGAAAACTTCCTACCTGCACTGAGCAGCAATTCCCATGTATGGTAATGCTGACACAGCCATTCCAGAAGGCTCAGGGGTACTTGGTGAGAGACTGGCTACCACAGCACGTACATAAAGTCCTATTCCCACCAGCTCCCTCTGCCTAGAACTGCTACCAATTCCACCAGAGATGTTGTTCGTGTAATATTTTTAGTGCTGGGAACAGAAACTAAAGCACAACTACAGCAGGTAGAGTTTTCACTTTGTATGCAAGAGAAGCAAATGATTAGCTAAGTTCTTATTTGAGTGCCCCCTGCTTACACATCAGAGTGCCGTTGCTTAGGGCTTCTCTGACGTGGAAACCATAAACTTTACATCTGCTACATAGTGTTGCTCAGAGTAGTTTAAACAACGTAGTCATCCCACACGACTCACGTTGCAGAGACTACTTTTATCTAGCTCCACGTACATGCCATTTGACGTCTTAAGTATGCCATGGCTGATATTCAGAGGTATTTCCTTTTACATCTAGGAGACCTGGGCAGACTGGAGAGCTGGGCACAGAAGAACCAAATGAGGTTCAACAAGGACAAGTGCAGAGTCCTGCATCTGGGGAGGAATAATAAACTGCACCAGTACAGGTTGGGAGGTGATCTGCTGGAGAGCAGCCCTGTGGAGAGGGACCTGGGAGTGCTGGTGGATGACCCCCATGGCACAGCAATGTGCCCTGGTGGCCAAGAAGCCCAATGGGATCCTGGGGGGTATTAGGAAGAGTGTGTCCAGCAGATCAAGGGAGGTTCTCCTCCCCCTCTACTCAGCCCTGCTGAGACTTCATCTTGAGGACAGAAGTTTTACAAAATCAGATCTTTCAAAACCAGTGTTTCCCAGTGCCTGAAGAACTGTAACTGTTACCAACAGACCAGTGCTTTCTGTGTTCATAAACCAAACCATGCCAATGAAAATCTGGATATTTATACAGATGTTTCTCCTAATTCAAATTAAGACTTATCCAAAATATTTTTTAATGGACTAAAGGTAGTGGAAAAGTAATATATTCCAGCTGACACCAGTATTTATATACTGAGCCANTGGTCCCTTCCAACCCTGACTGATTCTATGATTCTAGGATTTATTTTAACAGATGGTATTTTTCTCCTTTCTGTGTACCAGTAATAGACAGACCCATATAATTTATTGAAATACACAGTACTCAAAGCTAAAAGCTAATAAACTCTCACTCTAAAAGCTAACAAGAAAAATACATGGCTGAGTCTTGCCTACTGCCATGAGCAAACTGCCTTGTTGGAGTACCAAAGCTTTGCTTTCTGAGGTTTAGTACTTTCCTAAGAAGAAACCCACACAGAGGAAGGAGAAGCAGTTTCATCTTGTGCACTGCTGAATGGTCTCTGCATCCCAGCAGGGTAAGACCAGGATCACTCTGCCTTTTGTTAGCATTACTTCCCCTGCTAAAATGAAAACTCAGCAGTTTTGTGTACATTATGCACAGAGTTATATGGTGCATATGAACATTTACAGCAACAGAAGCAAGCAGCAGGTAGAAAAACAAAGTGGAACTATAAACATAGAAAATTAAAAAAAAACAAAACTCAGTATATGGTTTTGACAGTGCAGGTGGTCAGCCACTGGAGAAACAGACTAAGAGGAGCGAGAATCTTTTAACCATAGAACTTTCAGGGCTGGAAGGGACCCCAAGGATCATCCAGTTCCACCCCCTGTGCCATGGGCAGGGGCACCTCACACTAGATCAGGTTGCTCAGAACCCCATCCAGCCTGGCTCTAAAGACTTTCAGGGATGAGGCTTCCACCACCTCCCTGGGCAACCTGTTCCAGTGTCTCAGCACCCTCGTGGTGAAGAACTTCCTAACATCCAATCTGAATCTACCCACTTCTGGTTTTGCTCCATTCTCCCTAGTCCTATCACTACCTGACATCCTAAAAGGTCCCTCACCTGCTTTCCTGAAGGCATCCTTCATATACTGTAATATTTAATATTTAGTATTTAATAAATTTAAAATATTTAATAGTTTTATATCTCGAAGTGAAAACTGGATACCTTAATTCATTATGGTGTGGCAGTCAAGAAACCCCTTGTGGGGAACAAATCAGACAGTATAGTTCTTCTCCGGTGTAGAACCATGCCAAGATCACATTTTGAGATGTAGACACGATATCTGCACACAGCACTCATGAAAGGCATAGTCAAGTTGAGGAAGTACAGTAAAGAGCATTCAACATGATCCTGGGAATGAAGGAGCTGACTTTGAAGGAGAGACTGGTAAGACATATGAAGGTCTCATATGTCATATGAAGAAGGCTGAAGTAAGATCAAGGTTTACAAAAATCACCAAGTAGCACATAAAACATATGCAGAGCCATCATTTACCAAATCTTGCAATGCCAGGAGTAGGGAACATTTGGTAAATCACAGAATGACAGCATCACAGAATGTCAGGGGCTGGAAGGGACCTCAAAAGCTCATCCAGTCCAACCCCGCTGCCAGAGCAGGATCACCTAGAGCAGATCTCACAGGAACACATCCAGGCAAGTCTTGAATATCTCCAGAGAGGGAGACTCCTCAACCCCCCTGGGCAGCCTGTTCCAGTGTTCTGTCACCCTCACAGGGAAAAAAAAATCCTCCTCATGTTTCCATGGAACTTCCTATGCCTCAGCTTCCACCCATTGCCTCTTGTCCTGGCATTGGGTATCACCGAGTAGAGCCTGGCTCTATCCTCTTGGCACTCACCCTTTACATATTTATAAATCAGAGTGTTCCAAAACTGAGAAAAGAAGTCCTCCTTTATCTGTCAGGTATTTAAGTTCTGGAATGTGCTGCTTTGAGACACCATGGAAGCATGCTGCACTTGCAGATTCAAAACAAAATGAGAGAGCCATAAATAGCAATCCTCAAACTGGAAATCAAAGAGAGTAGCCAGGGAAGGAACATCTGATGACCCTAACTGGGTGGAGTGGCTGACACAGCTGAAGGCTCTGCTACCACTCAGTCAGAGTTGGGCAGGGAGAAATGGAATGAAATTCAACAAGGGTAGAGTCTTGCACCTGGGAAAGAACATCTCCAGGTATCAGTATAGGTGGGGACTGACCTGGTGGAAGGCAGTGAAGGGGAAAAGGATCTGGGGGTCCTAGTGGATGGGAGGTTGACCATTAGCCAGCAATATGCACTCTTGGCCAGGAGGGCCAATGCCATTTTGGGGTGTATCAGAAGGGCTGTGGTTAGTAGGTCGAGAGAGGTTCTCCTGCCCCTCTCACTCTGACCTGGTGAGGCCACATCTGCAGTACTGTGTCCAGTTCTGGGCCTCCCAGTTCAAGAAGGACCTCACAGAACTTCTTGAGAGAGTCCAGCACAGAGCCACAAAAGTGACTAAGGGAGTGGAACATCTTCCCTATGAAGAGAGCCTGAGGGAGCTGGGGCTCTGCAGCTTGGAGAGGAGGAGACTGAGAGGTGACCTCATTCATGTTTATAAAGTGTGAGTGCCAAGAGGATGGAGCCAGGCTCTGCTGCGTGATGCCTAATGCCAGGACAAGGAGCAATGGGTGGAAGCTGAGGCATAGGAAGTTCCATGGAAACATGAGGAGGAATTTTTTGCCTGTGAGGGTGACAAAACACTGGAACAGGCTGCCTGGGGTTGGGGTTGTAGAGTCTCTCTCTCTGGAGATATTCAAGACCCGACTGGATGTGTTCCTGTGTGATCTGCTCTAGGTGATCCTGCTGTGCAGGGGGGTTGGACTGGATAAGCTTCTGAGGTCCCTTTCAGCCCCTGACAGAAGGCCCTCAACGTGGACTTTGGGACTGCATGACACGGATGGGCTTCCCAGTGTGTCACCTAGAACGACACAGAAAGACTTACTCATGGTAATGAACCTACCTTCGCTTAAACAGGAGATTGTGTTTTCTAATACCAACCTTCAGCATATTTAGTATTTTCTTGCATTACCCTTGTACTGAACTACTTGCAGTGAAGCAGTGAATTCGAAAGCAAGTGTAATCAGTCCAAGATGTACGGATGTTTACACAGTGTCTGAGCTCTGGCTGGTGCTGATAGGTTTATGAGAAGTAAATTATTACTTGTTATAAACAGATTTATTTTACTTTTTAAGGAGCCAGTCTGGAGGTTTAATCTAATTATTTTTCCCCAGTGTAAGACTACACAGACTATTTTGCTTTCTAGCTTGCAACTCTGCTGTTCCTGCTGGTAGGATAAACCCTAAAGCTCTACCGCCGTTTCACTAAGGGTGCAGCAAAGTCACATATCACTGTGTGGGACAGGCAGAGTGAAGGGAAGAGACTTCAACATTTAGGAGCACAGAAAAATGACAAATATGGGAATAGCTTTTAGATACTATTATTAGGAAGAGATAGGATATTGAAGGAAAGAAAAATATTTTGATAAGACAACTGCAGGGACCACATGTGGTGCACAGTGCCATGGTTTAGTGGTGAACTGGCAATGCTGCGTTAACCATTGGACCCAATGACCTTCCAGGTGTTTGTCAACCAAAAAGATTCTGTGATTTTATGTTTCTTTGACTAGCTTCATCAGTCACACAAGTCTTATCTAATTCCATACTGGATGCTGAATACACCAGGAAACCAGCTGAAAAAAATTGCATTGGTCACGCTGCATGAATTAAAGCTGTTATTATAAAGGGGATCAAATTAAGGCTGAGTCTATTTCCTAAATGATTTTCTACCAATCGTTTAATGCTGATGCTTGCTACAGCAACAATTTAAACAGTCATTCAAATTCAGGGTACAAGCAGGCATATCACAGAATCACAGAAACATTCAGGTTGGAAAAGACCCTCAGGATCACCAAGTCCAACCCATATCCCTACTCTACAAGATTCACCCTAAACCATAGCCTCAAGCACCACATCCAAATGACTTTGAAACATATCCAGGGTTGGTGACTCAACCACCTCCCTGGGCAGCTCATTCCAATGCCTGACCACTCTTGCTGGGAAAAAATGTTTCCTAATATCCAGTCTAAACTTGGGAAGCTTGAGGCCATTCCCTCTTGTTCTGTCACCTGTGAGAAGAGACCAGCAGCAGCCTCTCCGTAAGGTCCTTTTAGGTAGCTGTAGACAGCAATGAGGTTTCCCTTCAGCGTCCTCTTCTTCAAACTAACCATCCCCACCTCCTTCAGTTGCTCCTCATAACATTTACTCTCCAGTCCCTTCGTCAGCTGCTGCAGTGCCCTCTCCACTCTCTCCAGCACCTCCACATCCCTCTTGTAATGAGGTGCTCAAAACCGAACACAATACTCGAGGTGTGCCCTCACCAAGGGGACAATCACCTCCCTGCTCCTGCTGGACACAGCATTTCTAATCCCAGCCAGGATGCCATTGGCTTTCCTTGCCACCTGGGCACACTGCTGGCTCATATTCAGTTGCTTAATGAGCATATGATGAGCTACACAGAGACACAGCAGGCAGTGCCATCACTGACTTGATCCAAGGCATGTCTCTTGTACATATGTGCCATCAATTCTGGTGCTCACAAAACAAAAAAGATAGATTAAGAAATGGGATAAGCTGTGGTGTAAATCAGCTTGAAAATGTGCTTGATGTGACCTTGGATGCGTTTTTTATGTCCATTGACCTTGAGAAAGAGGCTAAACAGACCTCTGCTGTTTACTTTCCTCTGGAGGCGATTAGTTCTATGTGGACATATAAATATCAGAAGGGTAATGCAATGTAGCTCTTCAGAGTCCTAATAATATTTACTGGTAACACATTTTTTCATATAAACAAGCAGATTTATATCCACAGGCACAGATGAGAGAAAATTATCAATAAAAAATGTTAAAAGCTAATAGAAGAGCTGACTAATGCCAAAAGCAGGCAATTGTCAGGTGGCTGGCAGTTGTGGAAGAGTGGAAAAGTAAGACAAATGTATTCCCTTGGAATTGGACCTCCTCTTTCTTCCTCTGACCCTGGCCCTACTGGACAATGCTTTTGGACTTTTTTTTCCCCTCCCCATTTTTACAGCATTTTAAGAATTAAAGTTTTAGCACTTCGCCACCAGAAATTTCCAGCATCTAAATGGTAAAAATATCATGGAAGGACTTAAATTCATGGGGGACTAACCCAATACAGTTTTCTCGTCAGTCACAATCATTTTCCTGTACCAGTTCTACCAGTACTTAAGTTGTGTACACTGAGAAGTTAAATGTGTTCTTGTATGGTTTGAGATCATCAGAAAGATAATATGGTAGGAGAGGGAAATGATTTAATCAGAATAAATTATATTTTGTTGGGAAAAGGGATATAGCAGTTGTGCCTGCTTCAGGAAAAACTAAGGCAAATGGTTTCATACAGAATCTCCAGATAAAACTGATGAAATGGGGCAGATCTACTTCCTGTCACTGTTTTTAATTTGTTCAATTGCCATGGACACAAGATGTAATCTTACTCTGGATAAAACCATGGGAGCTGTATGGCAGAGAACACCTTTTAGCAGAGAGGCTGGGTGCTGTAGCAAGTGCCACAAGATTCCCAACTGCCCTCCCTCATTCAGAACCAAGTCTGCACTGAACAGGGGGGGTTTGTGATCCACCCCTGTGCCCTCTGTGCCACAGAACAAACAGCCTAGCCTTGCTCGGTAGTGTGGTGAGCACCACCTGGGTAACTAGGGGGACTCTATGGCACATGAGCAAACAAAACCAAATCATACAGTAAATTGGCTCAGCCACTTCTGAGCTTCTAGGCGAATTTTTTTATTTTGAGCAAAGTGGATTTCTGCTTTTTTATTGTTGAAACAAAAGAAAAATATTTACACTGACAACATGCAGCAGCGTCACTAAGCCAACATCCCAATTCCCCTCAACTCAGATTTGCACAGGTCTATTTTCTTCCAGGATTAGCTTTCCAGCAATGTCAAACCTTCAGATTTGGTGGCTCCACACCACACTGCCTGTTGCTGGCCTCTGGGCATTTGCCAAACCCCCCTCTGAACACACAAGAAGATTCCAGGGTTTGTATTGAGAATACAAGCCAAACTCTGAATAAAGCACATTTAAGCACATAGGAACAGGATCTCCAACATCATGCATGTAGGAAATTACTGAGGTGCTGTTGGGTCAAGGGTTGGCCTGCTGGATCACCTTTGAGGGTGTCTTCCAACCAGACACATTCTGCGATTCTGTGTTTTACTTTTCTGAAATTCATCTGTAACGCTCCCATCATTCAGGATTAAGCAGATTAAAGCTGTTGCCACCATTTCACAGATGACAGGACTGCTTTAAAAGGTGTGAAGACCTGCACGCTGCTTCTCTTGTGCCCACTAGTTTTAGTATCATAGAACCATATAATGGTTTGAGTTGGAAGGGACCTTCACAGGTCATCTAGTCCCATCTCTCTGCAGTGAGCAGGGGCATCTTCAACTGCATCAAGCAGCTCAGAGCCCTGTTCAACCTCACCTGCAATGTTTCCAGAGATGGGGCTTCTAACATCTCTTTAGGCAACCTGTTCCAGTGTTCCACCATCCTTATCATAAAAGATATATCTAGTCCAAATCTCTTTTTTATTTTAAAACCACCACCCATTGTCCTTTCACATGAGACCCTGATAAAAAGACTGTTCCCATCATTCTTAGAGGACCCTTTAAATACTGACAGGTCACAGTGAAGTCTTCTCACAGGCTACACAAGCCTTGTCCCCACAAGCGAGGCGTTCCAGCCCTCTGATCATTTTTGTGGCATAACTGTGTAAATACTCCTGGAATGACTTAATCCGAATATGAAACCAGAGGTCGGAGACCCCAAATCTATTCCCAGCCAAGACTCGGAGCAACATTTAGATCAGATCCGACAAGGACCAAAGCAAACCTTCCTGTCACTCCGGGGGCTGAGGCTGAAACACCCTCCCAGACAGCGTCACGAAAGAGAAGAAATCAGGCCATGGGGTCACTGGTGTGAAATAACACACAAAGCAGCAGCCGCAGCACCCCCGTCCTACGCACAGTCGCCCTGCAGAGCACAGCCTGGTCACGGACGGGGTCTGCACCACCGGCTGGGTCTGACCTCCGCCTTCCCCACACCGACACCTCCAGCTCTGGTCCACAGCTTTGCAACCACCATCCGAAGCCCTTTTTCCAACCGCCGGGACGCCTGCTTGCCAGTTTCAGCCCCGTTTCGCACGGGCAGAAGCGCGGACTCCGCACAAGCACAACCCTCCCCTTTCCTGCGTTGCCACCGCTCCCGGGATCCCGACTCCCGCTGGGCTTGCTCCGGTGCCGCCCCAACNCTGCTGCCGCCGCCGCCACCACCCGCCGCGCCTCACCGTGACGCACACGCCTCCAAGTTCGGCGCGTGCGCGGCCGCTGGCTCCGCGCCCGCTCCCGCGCTTGCGCAGCCGGAGCCGCTCCCGTCCCGTGTCCGCTCCCTGTCCCCCCCCACTTACCCTCCCCTCCGGTGCGGCTCGTGTGACCGGAGCGGTTGGAGTCAGTCAGCGCCCTCGGAGGGAGGCCCTGAGCCCGCCACAGCCGGCCGCAGAGGGGGGTTGACGGCGGCCTCCTCGGACCCCGGCACCATGAGCATCGAGATCCCGCCGGGCCTCACGGAGCTGCTGCAGGGCTACACGGTGGAGGTGCTGCGGCACCGGCCGGCCGACCTCCTGCGCTTCGCCGCTGACTACTTCACCCGCCTGCTGGATGCCCGCGACCAGGAGGCGGCCGGCGACGGCCGGCTGATTGTCAGCTTCGATGGGGAGCCCATGCAGACCGAGTCTAACGGCGACGAGGAGCCCGATCGCGGCGACGAGGACTCCGACTCCGACTTCGAGCGTGAGTGCCGGCGGTGAGGGGTGGCGGAGGCAGTGAGTGGCTGCCTGTGGCGGCAGAGGGGAAGGCTGTGCGTGACTGCCCGTGGCGGCGGAGGAGAGGCTGTGAGGGGCTGCCCGTGACGGCTCCCCGTGGCGGCGGGGGAGAGGCTGCGAGGGGCGGCGGCGGAGGGCTGCTCGTGGCGGTGAGGAAGAGCCGGGAGCCGCAGGTCCTGCCCTTGGGGTGGAAGCAGCCCGGAAGGGCAGCCGGACGCCTCGGTCGCCCCGTCCTCTTTGCTCTTTCCCTGGCTTGCGGCTGTAGGGCGAGAGCGAGCGGGATGGATGGGAGCGGAGGGAGGCTCCGTCTGCGTGCTCCTGCTGCACCGCGGCGGGCACTGCCGGGCGCCGTCAGCGGGATCCCTCCCTCCCTCTCTCCCTCCCTCCCTCCCTCTCGGCGGCTCTGCAGGGTGTCGGCTGTGCGGTGGGGAAGCCGCACACTTGCACAAGTGTCAGCTCGGGGGGAACCCATGCTCGCCCTGGCATTAGGCCGGTGGACTCCAGTAAGAGCCTCGTCGCCTGGTCGAGGTGTCGGGAGGCAGATGTACAGAACTGCCGTGTAACGAGCAGAACTGCGCCTGGGGTCTGGCCGGGGTTATCAGAGTGAATTGAGCGCACTGCCAAGCATGTGATACGGAAGATCATGTGTTACTGTGCAATCTCTTCTGTACTTATCTTCACATTTCTGTCTTTAAATCATGCTGGACAAGTGTGTTGTGTTGTTTGTTTTTTTTTTCTCCACTGAAGCTGAGGGTGTTTATTGCCACTGTTTCATATTTGAAATGGTTATTATGGAGCACTGAAATAACTTTATTAATAGATTACTAAACAACTAGAATTCAAAACCACCTGTTTATGCTGTAACCGTCTTAAGACAGAGAAGATGTTTGCCTGAGCTGGGCAATGAAGCTTCCATTTGTGATACTTCCATTTGTATCCTGCCAAAATGCACTGCGTTTGTTGTGCAATGTGCAGTGTTTATAATTTGAACTGTCACTGAACTTCGTTACAAAAAGTTATCTAAAATGCCTGTGAATGGTATTTCTTGGCACCTCCAGAATTTTGGACCTGAAATTGCTGAATTATTAGAGCAATTGCTAGAATTTCTCCTTATTAGAAGGTAGCTTAAGGGGGAGGGAAGAGGCGAGGAAAAAAATGTGCTTTCCCTAAACTTGCAGTGCCCTCATTTGGAGGTCTTGTGCCTTTGACCTACGACGTGAGTAAAGGTTTCTGACTTTTATTGAGAGATCTTCTCTTAGACCAATTACTGTGTGTCACCTTGTGGATGCAGTGTGTTCTTACATCTGTTGTCTGGTTAACAGCGTTAAGGGAACAAGAAGGAATTGAACTGTGGAACTGGTCATTGTTTTTGTTAAGGAAGCATTGAGAATACCAGCAGCTTTTGTAGCCTTCTTAGGTCAGGAACTTTACAAGGCAAAACATAATTTCTCCTCTTGAAAATACACAACCTAAGCAGGACAGTGAAACATGTAAGAGGACAAGTATAAAATGTGCAGTCAGAATGAATTAAAAAGAAGTAATGTCTAGATAGGAATGGTTATTTTTTGTGATGAGAGACAGGTTCTTTTTAGGGCATGAGGAAGACAAGATGAAAGGTGAAGGGTACAGAGGTAGACACTGGTAGTGACTGGATTTGAGTTAAGTGGATGTGCAAGTGTGAGCACAGATTTATGATAATTACAAGTGATTTTGTTTGTCCTGTAGCTCAAGCCAGCAGTATTTTCAAGCATTGCTAAATAGATGAGAATGTAGTTTCTTGTAAAATGTGTTATTTTAAAATAAAGGTGCAGACTGGAAACATTACTTTTGGTAGTTGGATGTAATTATCTTTTTAAATATGTGCAATATCTGAATATTTTCCTTAAAAATCCAACCAAACTAACAAAACAACCCCCCCAAACCTTTGTGCCACTAGAGCTTTTAACATCATAGCAGATTTCTATTTCTTAATCAGTTTATCTTTTTTTTAGGATTTGAAAGACCTTCTTCAGGGAAGTAAGTGTAAGTTTTCCTGATGAGTGTTGGCAGCTGCAGCTGAAATGATCCTCTGAAGCAAAATAGTTTCAGATAAAAATCTAAAAATTTGATAGTGGCAAGCAGCTATTCAAATACAGCTTTATGTGGTGAGGCTGTCCTAAGCATAAGGGTGGTTTATTTGCTTCAAGTTTCTGCTCATCATTTTTGTGTCTTAGAGAGAAAATTAATTTAAGAAGACTGGTCAGCGTAGCTTGTTATAGTCAGAGCCCTTGAGGCAAGTGGCACTGTCAGTAATGCTGTCTTGCTTCTTATCTCAAAACCAGGGCTTGTTCCCTCCTTAGAGCTTCAAAGACCTGGGGGAGGAAGAGAGCCGTGTTCTATGTGACAGCAGGCCAGGGTCTCTCTGCAGGATCAGGGAAGCAATTCTTTCTTGTCTTAACAGTGTGGGTGGCAGTCAACCATGCATTTTTTAGATTTCCATTTGACTGCTGTCACAGAAGGTTTTATTACCAAGAAACTGTAAAGTCAGAGGTTCTGATATCTTGTGTTTTCTATTATAGGTAGTTCAAGGCTCCTACCTTCTTGTGGAAGACTAGATGCTCTGTACTTAGAGGCTACTTAGTATTTTAAGATGTAGAAAACACGCAGAATGGGAATCTCAGACAATCCCATTCAAAAGACCCAAGTACTGTTTATTAAGATTGCCTTTTTTTGTCTTTGACAACTTAGGAAAGACTTCAGTTAATTTCACTGTGTCAGGATGTGTCTATTCAACAGAGAGTGGAATGTAAGGAATGTGTGTAAAGAAAATGAGCATAGTGGAGAGGAAAAACCTTTCTGTGGAGCCTTTATATCAAGTTGTTATATAGAGTTGGGAAAAGGTGCAAAGTGACAACTTCAAAAATCAGGCTAAGAATCTAACCAAGGATGGATATATATTCTCTAAATGTGTCCTTGACCACGACACTTGTAATTTTAACAGAGAATCTCTGCATGGATGTGTTAAGGCTGTGTAATTAAAGCCACAGAAATTGGCTTTACACTAAATCATGACTTTGGGAAACATGTTGCAAGAAGCACATCTCTGCTCCTGTGAGACCTCACCTGGAGTACTGTGCCAAGTTCTAGTGCCCCTATTATAAGAAGGACATCAAGCTACTGGTATGGGTCCAGGGGAGGGCCACAAAGACCATCAGGAGGCTGGAGCACCTCCCCTATGGGGACAGGCTGCAAGAGTTGGGCTTTCAGCCTGGAGAAAAGGCGGCTCCCAGAAGACTTTATAGTAGCCTTCTACTACTGAAAAGGGCCTACAGAAAAGCTGGGAAGGGACTTTTTACAAGGGTTTGTAGTGATAGGATGAGCAGGAATGGGTTGAAGTGCAAGCAGAGTAGAGTTAGACTGGAGATTAGAAAGAAATTCTTTACAGTAATGGTGATGAGAGACTGGAATAGGCTGCCTGGGAGGACTATGGATGCCTCCTCCCTGGAGGTGTTCAAGGCCAGGCTGGATGAGCCTTGAGCAATCTAGTCTAGTGGAGAGTGTCCCTGTTTATGTCAGGAGGGTTGGAACTAGATGATCTTCAAGGTCCTTTCCAACTCAAACTATTCTGTGAATCTACAAAGGAAGGCTAACAGCTTTCCTTTCCTGCCAGTGGAGGCAATTTCACAAAGGTTCAAGGTGCTACGCAGCTAAGTGCGTTGTATTTCTCATTGTAGTAGCAATCAGTTAATTAAACCAGCAGCGTTTATTTGTGGAAATTCTAAACAGAATTAACACTGGAACTAAAATACTTTGTGGAATATATGCTAACTTGATCAAATCAGACGTTTTAGCTAATGACAAGTATTTCAGTGTAAGTTGAATTTTTCCTTCCCAGGGTTGCACCTGATAGTGAAGGAAAGATTGTGTTCTCTTCAGCTGTTTACTGAGCAAAAGAGAACACTTCTTAATGTACTGCTTATCAAATGATCCTCTTCAGTATGCTCTGTTGTTGTGAAGCAGAATGGTGCATGTGAATTTGGATGAAAAGGGAGAAGATCCTGTTCAGTTCTGCACTGAGCTTCTTGGTTAAAATTTAATGATTTGCTAAATGTCATTTTTAAAACGTCAATAGAATTAATGAGCAGAAAGGGTAGGGAAGAGCACTTTTACATCACGAGATTTTGGATGGGATACAGAAATCTTTGTCACCCTTGTCTTTTTAATTGTTAACACAGTGCTTAATGATAAAACTGTTTTATGTTTCTTCTAGTTCTTAAGCATTGCTTGCTTATGCTTTCTCATTCGGTGCTTGGCCGGTATGGCTTGTGGAATTCCTCAGGAATTGCTGTGCTCCATCAGTTATAAAACATTTATGCTTTGTCTATATCAGTTCACAGGTCAGACATAACTCTTTGCTCTTTCACTGAAATAATTCAAGGAAATTTATTGAATGATAAAAGTCAGATGACATTAAGACCTTTGAAGGATAGCATAAGGAGCATGGTGGTGCTTCTGAGGAATACCATTCAAGTTTTCAGATGCCATTCAGATTATTGAAGGTTTTCTCTGAGATACTGTCACCCTTAAAATGAAAGTGCTTTGAACTTCTTAGTAATACTCTCACCTACCTTCCTCTATAATTGTTAATTTACTGCAAATAAAGCACAGTAGCTATCTTCTTACTGTTCTTTTTTAGTGGTGTTTTTTTTTTTTTTTTTTGTCCTTAACATTCAAAGAACATTTTTTTTGTGTGTGTGTGTCTCTCAATATTATTTTATTATGTGATGCAAATTCAGTCCAAAGATCAGCTACTCTATTTCAAATCCAGGTAGCACAGGAGGGACTTCAATCATCTGACAATTACTAGTGCTACATTTTATTATTTTTTCCCCTTTAGCTTAATAATAATTATAATAAAGATGTTTTGTGCTCTGTTTAAGTAGTCCAGATTTTTAGGGAGATGGAAGAAGAAGCTCTAGAGTATGATCTAACTGAATTGTCTTGCAATGACAGGACAAGAGGCAGTGGATTTAAACCGAAAGAGAGGAGATTTAAACTGGATGTTAAGAAGAAGCTCTTTGCAGTGAGGGTGGTGAGACACTGGCACAGGTTGCCCAGGGAGGTTGTGGCTGCTCCCTCCCTGGAGGTGTTCAAGGCCAGGTTGGATGAGGCCTTGAGTGACCTGTTCTAGTGGGAGGTGTCCCTGCCTATGGCAGGGGATTGGAACTAGATGATCTTTGAGGTCCCTTCCAACCTCACCATTCTAAGATTCTATGAATTAAGCTTTTGAGTTTAGTATAGAAAAGATGTGCATGCTTTGTAATATGTCATTAAAAAGTGTATGCAAGGAAGCCTGAAGGTATAGAAGTAGTTTTGGTTTTATTGATTCTTCGGTCTCCATCAATAACTTGAAATCAGTTACTGAGTAAAGCATTAGTAATATATACATATTTTAAGAGGTATATATATCTATATTTAATTTTCTAATTTTAATAGATCTTGGCTGCATAGTACATTGAATGTGTTTAACAAAAAAAATACCAAGTGAAAGACTACCATTGTGCAGTGCTGTGCTTGCACATGTCTTTACTTTTGCAAAGACAGATCTCACTGACTTGCATCTGAAGGATTAAACAGAGTGACTGCTGTTAGTAGTGATGGAACCTCTCTCCCTATATTTATCTTGATCACACAAGGGAACTTTGAAGAAAAACTAAGTGTTAAGAAAGACTGATTTTCACTTGCTCATTACTTAGACAAAATATCTAAAGCTTTGTTCTTTTTTGCTTCTGTATTTGCTTATCACACAAGACTGGCTTTTCAGCATTTGTTCTTCATGCTGTACTTACTGTATTACAAGGTTAGAGTAGGACTTCTGTAACTAAGTCATGTAGCCCTAAAGATGTCACCATTTGTATTTCAGTGGAGCCTGAAGGAGTGTTTCATTAGTAATCATCAGTACAAATGAACATTTAATTAAAATACAGCTGTAGTATGTCATTCTTGCCTGAGTTAGTAAAAGACCTGGAAGTATGAAGTGAAGGAATAAAAGCTGCTGGCTTGGCTGAGAAACAGAATTGAGGATGAATTAGCTGCAGTCTGCAGATATCACTGCTTACTGCTGAATGTAGATCAGGAAAGAGGAACTCCTGTGTTAATTTTCAGAGATCAGTTTCTTGCAATTTTGACATAATAGAGTTATTTGTAACATCCTGACATCATCACTGTTGCTATCCCTATAGCATCTGTTAGACAGGTCTTATCTCTCAAGAAAGATCACAGTATCACAGTATCACCAAGATTGGAAGAGACCTCAAAGATCATCAAGTCCAACCCAATGTCCTCTTACTCCAGTTTGCTCTTAGTGGCTTGACAGAATTGTTCTACTTTCCTTAAGTGGTCATCCTAAATTTGAGGAAGAAAGCAATACTTCTGTTTGGCTGGTTTAAATTTCTTTTTAATTGGTATGCTAGTGGCATGCTGGTAACTTTAGGCTTATCTGTTAAGCTTGATATTTCCTGCAGGAGCTTTTGATACTAGCTGTAACAATCACTGAATTAAATTCTATACTCAGTTTCTGCTCTTTTAGTATCCTGCTCTTACTTCAGGCAAATAGAAACTGCATTGCTCTCTACTAGCTGTACACAGAGTGTAACTAACTGTCAAGGAAATAATTAGCCTTAGTAAATAATTGCTGAACTCTTAATAACTTGGGTTTCCATATTGAAAAAGTTTTTAAAAAGAAATATTGTATGAAGCTTCTTAAAATTGGATTCTTAGAGCTAAATTAAGCTAAAGGAAATTATTTTATTCCAGTACTAGATATTGTACTGACCACTATCTTCTTTTTAACTGTGCTATTTTTTTTCCATTTAATAAACTAATATTAGAGTGCTGAGACAATTCTGTCAGTGTTGCAGAGTGCCATCTTCCCTTTCTGCCAATACTGAAGTCTAGTTGTATCCTGTTACCTAAAATAGAACAATGGAGATCTCAGGGAAGAGGAGGAGACAGCAGAGAACAAACTCACTTCGAATTATTCAGTAGTCAGTTAGTAAAAAGCATTAATGTTTAACAAAGAGCAGTTGCTCATTATTCAGACGAAGACTGGAAGTGTAGCCAAAGATGAGCTTCATGAATGATCATTCATATTTTTTTGTGAAAGAAGAGGGAGGCAGTGACAAATATAACAGGCATACTGGCTCCTCCTTATGAGGGATGTTATTCTTGCCTCTCTCACGGGCGTTTAGATTCCTTTCAGTATGCTACTGCACTTGCATCTTTTTGTCCCATGCCTAATCTTTCATCAGTACTTCTTTGATATGTAACAATTGGTAGTCTTTGATACAGAATCATACAATCATAGAATAGTAAGGTTGGAAGGGACCTCAAGGATCATCTAGTTCCAAGGTTGATCTTGTTCCTGGGAGGTTGTGGAGCACAGAATCACCCAATGTGATCTTTGATCACGTTGGGTGATTCTGTGCTCCACAACCTCCCTGGGCAACCTGTGCCAGTGTCTCACCACCCTCACTGCAAACAACTTTCTCCTAACATCCACTTTCAATCTCCCCTCTGCCTGTTCAAACCCATTGCCCCTTGTCCTGTCATTACAAGACCTTGTCAATAGTCCCTCCCCAGCCTTCCTGTAGGCGCCCTTCAGATACTGGAAGGTTACTCTAAGGTCTCCTGGAAGCCTTCTCTTCTCCAGGCTGCAGAGCCCCAACTCTCTCAGCCTGTCCTCATATGTTCATATGTCATTCACTCTGGTTTTATTTTTTTCCTGAGGTACCATCAGTTCCACAACAAATTATGTGTACTCTGCTGCATTTGGCATTTTTGGTGTCTTCATGTGTCACTGAAATGTGAAGCAGACAAGGTAAATCATAAGAACACTGGTTAGAAAAGTAACTAGTGGGGAATTTCAGATGAAACACCAATGCATAAAAGACTTTTGCTCCAGGGTACTCTTTCTATTAAATGACATGTGCTTATTAGATCCTTTTAATGTAGAAAGATCCATTTAATTTAAAAGTAGGGATGTGAGTGAATTGGAAAAATGAGTTGGAAACTTCAGAAATTTGATACACAGAACAAGCAGCTGCTTGGTGTTTCTTTGTGTTTTGTCTGTGAAGCTGTGAAAATTGTGGTGATGGCAGCAGTGTTCTCTCTGTGCTTTAAGGGGTAGGATACTTAGAGGAGATTCAGGAGAAAGCAAGCCCTGTCTTACATGCTGCTAGAATTTGGTCTCTGTTTCATAAATATACTGTAAGTCATATAATAAAGCCTAGCATTGTCTTCATAGTGGTTTTGCTACTAGCCCTTTCCATACTAAGGCATTTCTTTCTTGCCATAGAAATTGCAAATTATGAGCAGTGTCAGTTTTGCTCCAAGTATGGACTTGGCAATGCCCTTGAAGGGAGGAGATATCTCCAGGAAGAACCTGTCATAAAGGCACATGGGACTGCAGGATTTCTTTCTGTAGCATTGCTTTTATGAGAATTTAAAAGCTATAATGTGATGGTTTGGGAGTTACCCACCCCCCACCCCCTCCTTTATAAAATCACCCAGACCAAAGCTCTATTTACAGCTTAGCACAATATACAAGCAGAGATATACACAACAGACAGGAATAGTTACAGAGATATACAAGTTAAAGGTAATACAGAAACACAATCCCCCTCCCAGAAATCAAAGTCCCCAGGAGGGGCTCCCAACCACCCTTCCACCTCCTTCCCACCCCTCTACCTTACCCCAGGGTTTGCTTTACATGCTAAGTGAGTTTGGAGGATCAGCCAGGGGTGTTAGAAGCAGAGTGGTTAGTTAGGTAAGCAGAGTGGTTAGTTAGGTTAGCAGAGAGGCCAAGACCAAACCAGCAGCTAGAGAGAGAGAGAGACGAGACTCTGAGACTCTCTGTGTATTGTCTATGTTTGCGTTCTTGTTCTTATACATCTCAGAAAGCCTATGAATGAAGTAGATATCACCAGTGTTTGCTTTTCACAGCCTATTTTGTTTTATAAAAATATTCCAATTAACCTCAAACCAGCACACACAAGAAACAAACGTTTTTTTTTAATAAACAATAAAATAAAGCCACACTCTTCCCTCTCTGTTCAGTTTCTGAGAGTGGCTTGAAGAGTAGCTTAACTTATCAGAAATGGTGTAGTGCCTGAAGGAAGTCAGTTTCTAACCAGCATGCAGTCAGGTTTCATTCTGAGGTCTGGAACCCTGTACTCCTTTCTGGCTGTTGGTGAAGTCCAAACCAAATTAGTCCATGATTGAAGCCTCACAAAATCAAACAAATTGTCAGAAAATTTCTTTCTGAACTTTTGTCCAAAGAGCTAGGATTGCAAGTTGGAGGTAAAATGATGTTCTTCCATCACTCTTACTGCCCTTTCAGTGGTACGCAGCGAAGGGCTCTCAAGCTGCTACTCCTGTGGCAGAGCATTCTGAAAACATGTATGGAGTCTTTGAGAGGACTGAACTGTGTGTTGAGATGAGATGGAGAAACTGTTCTATAGTTTTCCTGTGTGTTTCTGAACAACCTGTAGTGCCAAGTTCCTTGTTCTTGGTGCTTGCACATTGACAGGCTGTTATGAAGCAGGATGTCGCAGTGGCCCTTCATTCCCATTTTGGGTCTTCCTCCCTTGGGATAGCATATTGTCTTCTGCTTCCTATTGGGAAAATTGCATTCCATGGAAGAGAAAAATACAAATATTTGTATGGGCTTTTTCCTGTTGGAGCTCCAGTAAACACCTCGATTTCTGTGGCAACACTTGTGTTAATCCTGATCATTCAGGAAGAATTGCTTCCTGAAGGACGTGCTGGAGCGTGAGGAACTGGTCAAGCTCAGTTTGTCACGCATATGGGGAGTACCTTGCTATGAAGGATGCCTTATAGACAGCCCTGGAATGGAAATTCAAAGATGATTGAGTTAACCTTTTTTTTTTTTTTTTTTTCCTTTTTTTTTTTTCCCCCCTTTTCTTCCCCCTCCCCCCCTTCCCCTTTTAAGCAATTGTTTTAAAACAGGTTTTTTGACATTTCATGTTGTCAACGTTTCTGATTAAAATTCATAATAGTTGTAACACTCAAAGCTTTCTCAGGGGTAAGATATGAAATATGTCTCATTAAAATAGATTAATGTACATTCTTCTTTGTTTGACACCTTTGGTGAAGAGTAGGGACAGGATTCCATAAGTACTCTTGTTGTGAAATTTCTTTTTATTGTTATTAGCATCTTAATGTTAGGATGAATGCTAACTTGAGCCCTCTTTGCAGGGATTTGAGACATTCATGAGTGTGGATGTTGTGCTTAGGGACATGGATGGACTTGGCAGTGTTAGGCTTATGACTGGACTTTAAGATCAAGTTTTTTTCCAACCTGATTCTATAAAAGAGGATTTGCTCTGGTTTGGGGACAACATGCCTACTTTTACTGTTATCCCTTCTTAGGAAACAGGACAAGTCTGTCTGTCGTCACCCTTCCCCTTTCCCCAAAATCCTCTTTCATATCTGTGAAAGTGCACAGGTGCAATTACTGGAACTGTGTGTGTGTGTTGTCTGGAGATTATTATTTTCACAGCCATATTTTTAAAATAATATTTGATGGATATTGACTTAATATTGTTAGAGGTATAAATCT
Organism: Ramphastos sulfuratus; assembly: GCA_013399055.1. Classification (NCBI taxonomy): domain Eukaryota; kingdom Metazoa; phylum Chordata; class Aves; order Piciformes; family Ramphastidae; genus Ramphastos; species Ramphastos sulfuratus. The sequence goes on along the minus strand of WBNM01011262.1, from coordinate 28,060 downwards.
GAAGGAAGAAAAACTGTAAAATAGATCGTATGTGGTACAAAAGTAACTTTTCCTCATTATTTGGAGTTGAATATCACAACCTGAAGATGGACCAGATTAGGAGTATAAAGTTTTTAAAATTCAAACCCATATCTGCCCCCCTTCACTGAGATAAATCTGCCTATAAGACAAAAGTTGTGGGTTGGTGTAGGATTTTTTGTTTGGGTTTTGTGTTTGTTTGGTTTTTGTTTTTTTTTTTTATCTAGAAAACCAGTAACTTCAGTTGCAAATGTAGAAATTCTTAGCATCAACTGACCAAACTTTTCTGGCTTTGGTTATTAACAAATGTACTATGATGCATGATACACTTTTTTTTTTCTCCAAATGTTTTTGTTTTTTACCATACCACATATGGGGGCACTAGTTCTTTGACTACATGATTTTTGTTTTATTATTTCACAAGTCAACACATCTTCAGTCTTTTTTTTAAGCACCTAATTGAGAAAATTGTCAAAATCAGACTTCAAGAAGAATTGAGACAGCTCTTTATTTTTTTGCCTTTTAAGAAAAAAGAAATATTTTGAGGAAAGTCATTCCTTAACTGTTCAGAGGAGACAGAGTCTTTGGTGCTGATGACATTTACAGGATAGAGTGCAAAGTCCTAGAAAACAGTGATGTGAGGAAGGATGCAGAGGTGTTATTGTATGATCTGCTGATAAGAGATGCATTTATATGACACTGGCTAGGAGGGATGGTGCGTGTGATGAGGTTTGTCCAGGATGTGGGTGCTCAATGGCTTTTATGTGGCCTTAATAGAATAAGAATTTGTTTCGTATCTTGCGGTAGTGTCATCACACCCAAGAGAGTGCAATCTGCAAACGTGGAGGATGTGCCCCTGGTAAGAAGTTGTAGAAGCCTGGGCTATTTTTCAGTTTCTCCTCTTCCCACCTTTATTGCCTCCCTCCTTTAAAGGAAATGAAACAAATCGAACCCTGACAACCCAAAACCTATACCTGGGGGGAAAAAAAAGTGTCTGAAATACTGTTACCCACCTGGGATTCTNCAGAATCCCCTCCCTTGCCTTGCTGGCCACGCTGCTCTTGCTGCAGCCCAGCACTCGGTTGCTGTCTGGGCTGCACTCACACTGCAGGCTCATGTTGAGCTTTTCAGCAACCCAGAGAAGCAAAGCATGGGTTTTGATGATCTGTTAGGCTTTATGAAATCACAGAGTGCTTGAGGTTGGAAGGGGACCTCTGTAGGTCCAGCTCTCTTGTTTAACTAGGGCTGCCTAGAGTGGTTTGGATCATGTCCAGATAGCTTTTAAATATCCCACAGGATGGAGACTCCAGAACCACTCTGGACAGCCTGCACCACTGCTTGCTCACCCTCACAGTAAAAAAGTGTTCTATCATGTTCAGGTGAACCCTTCTATTATTCAGTTTGTGTCCATTGGCTCTCATCCTGTCACTGGCACCACTAAAAATAACCTGGCTTCATTGTCTTTGCACTCTCCCTTCAGGTATTTTTAAGAGCTCCCCTGAGGCTTATTTTCGCTGTGCTAGCAGTCCCAACTCCTTCAGCCTGTCCTTATACAAGAGATGCTCCAGTCTTCCAATCATCTTTGTGGTCCTTTGCTGGAATCTCTCCAGAATGTCCATGTCCTGGAACTGGATGTGCTTTTCCAGGTGTGACCTCATTAGGGCTGAGTAGAAAGGAAGGACCACCTCCCTCAGGCTGGCAGCATTGCTTCTAATCCAGCCCAGGATGCCATTAAACTAGCACATCTTGCCAGGCATTTACAAGTGTGTTTATGCCCTGATTGAAATGTGGATGTGTGAGATTAGGCTCTGAATCAGCTTGAAGTGACACTTGATGTTGGTGTATCTAATTGAAATTCTCCTTGCTCTTCTACATAGATCAAATCAGATGACAGCACAACCCAGTCCAGCTTTGTTCTATGTAACCCCCCCCTCCATGTTTAATCATCCAAATCAGTAATGACAGCAGGAGTTGATAATTAAATTAGAAGTGACCCAACCAAAACTATGGTCTTTTATGTGCCTCCTGTTTTAGCTGTAGGGTGCTATTTTCATATCCTACCTAGGTGCCTCTAATTATACCGATGGTGAGCGCAGGTTGACCTGGCAGGTGTGACATCCGAGCTGACTGTATAAAACACCATACCCTGTCAGTGTTGCTGCTTGTTTCTGCTGAGCTTCAGGTTGTCTCTTTCTTCTGAATTGCTTTCTTGTGTAAAACTAGTTCAATTACAGTTTTCTCTTCCTGTCTGTCATGGGGTACAATACCTGACTGTTGAGAGTGACTCCAATCTGTTTTATCCAAGACTGCAAATAGCTAAGAGACAGAAGGAAAAGCTTCTTACACAGCATCTCATCCCAAACTGCTCATGCTAATGCTTCCTTTCTGTTCTCGTGCAAACTTGAGCAGACCAGCTGTATATCACTGATGCAAAAACCTTAAGATCTACCCTTTTTTTCCTTTGCATTAAAACAGATTGGATGTGCTGCTACAGTTGGGGTTCAGTGGTTGGCTCATTGTGTGCACTCAGATTCGGTACTGAAACTGTTCTCTGTTCCCCGATAGATTTATTTTTCCTTTGTCACTCTTCCCCCATAATGGTGGTGGATGTGCAAGTGCAGGCTTGAGATTGACCATGTGTGTGTGCCCTGAGCACAGATAATTGCATCTTCCCCTTCTGTGTAATTCAGTTCTTTGTGTTGGAAGCTGTGCTGAAGCTAAGCAGTATCTGTTAAGCCAATTAGTCTGTTGGAGAAGAGCGGCGGAGTTACAACAGTTGGATGGTGCTGACTTTCTGTTCTGATGTTGTCTCTACTTGTGTAATTATTTTCGTGACAACGATCTTGAAGTTTCAATAGCTTTGTGACAAAGTGTTTGTTATGATTCTGTGGCAGATGATGGAAGGCAAAATCACCAAGATGTTTGTCATCAAAACTGTTGCTGTTCTCAGAGTTCCTGTGTCCCTTTTACCTGAATATAAGATTTAAATAACTTGAAAGATGTATAATATCAGTTTGGTGGTGTGAGAACTAATTGCTCGTACTGGCTGAGTAACTTGAGGGTGTGTGTATATATACACACACACTGCTCTCTGTGTAGATTGCTGGTGACTGTGCCCTGTTTGTTAGAAACTTGCAGAGGAGAACAAGCTGAAAATACTTAGGTGATTTGAAACTAATTTTATGTTACCATGGTTTGGAAAAGATTTGAAGCAAATGATGATGCTGTTAACTCAGTGTTGTTTTTTTTTTTCCTCTTAAAAAAGATAACTATTGTTCATTCTAGAATAATTAGTCTGACATGGTAGGAAAGTGTCTTAAATCACTGAGCACACCTGTTAATTGAATTCTGTTATTCAGACACTCTTTGTGCTTAGCAATGCTAGAGTTTTAGATTTTTATAAATGGTTTAAGCTCCTCTACACCAGTTGCACTGAAGTTCAGGTTTTCTGTCATCTTATGTGTACAGGTTAGGTTTACTTTAATGTCTGTCATCGTGAAAGATGTGAACCTTGAATTGTATTGATTTCCGCCCCCCCCCCCCGAAAATTATGGCTGAATATAAACAGTATTTTGCTTTTAAGTAGTTTAAGGTGCTAGTAATTTATCTTAGATGTGATTGGCATTGTAAAACTGTTTCATGATAGTAAATATTTGATTTTTTTTTTTTTAAAGATACCTTTTATGTCCTGATATCATATTATTTAAAGACACTATCAGTCTCAGTAGCACTTTATAACAAGCTTGCCAAGCAGCTGCCAAGTGCAGATAGCCACCATTTACATTCAGTGTTGTGTGATGGTAGCTGTGACATGATTCCAATTAAAAGCTTGTTCTGCACACTGCAGATGTCTTCTGAATATTAATGTGTACTACAGACAGAGCAGATGGAATCTCTTTAAAATACAATGCAGTGGATGTAAAATTGAGGTTGGGTTTTTGGTGGAAACGGAGGCAATCAAAGTTGTTCTTTTTTTCCTGTGTTTTTCACTGCTAAACTGTCAAAATATCTGTGTATCATCATAACCTTTCTTTACATATAGGAGGAAATCAACTCTTCTTTATGCATCCAAATTAAAATGCAGCATTATGCCTTATTGGAGTTGTCTTTGATGCCAAATGTACCTTGAAAAAAAAAATTAGAAGTGCATGCAACATTTGCTTGTCTTAAATAAACCTCTGCCTAAAGGACAGATATGAGGAACTAGATAAGAGTTGAAATGTAGGATGTGTGTGAGTCCTTTGTTGAGAAAGGCTGTGTAAAAATATTTATAGGTGTGCATACTTAAATGGGATTTGAAGATGTTATGGGAGATGTGTTAGGAAAAAATCATCTTGGATAGGAGGGGTAGTATCAAACTGGGAATGAAGAGTGACAGGGATGTCAATGGTGCACCACAAGCTAATGTGTTGGGAACGTGAAGTTAGCTGTCAGAAAACAGCAAGAATCCAGCTGTGAAAGTGTGTGGATTAATTACTTAAGTATATACCATATGTTTGTCAGTCCTTGAGATCTGGAGTAAAGCCTTGATGGCAGCACTATTCAGTATCTTGGAAATAACAGGGTAAGCGTGGCTTTAGAAACTAGAGAGATTTCTGTGGAAGCATGAAAAAGAGAATGGATGTGGCACTTGGTGCCTTGATTTAGTTGATTAGATAATGCTGGATGATAGGTTGGGCTTGATGAGGGGGGAGTGAAGGGGAAAAGGATCTGGGGGTCCTAGTGGATGGGAGGTTGACCATGAGCCAGCAATGTGCACTCATGGCCGGAAGGGCCAATGCCATTCTGGGGTGTATCAGAAGGGCTGTGGTTAGTAGGTCAAGAGAACTTCTCCTCTGCCCTAGTGAGGCCACATCTGGAGGACTGTGTTCAGTTCCGGGCCCCCCAGTTCAAGAGGGACACAGAACTGCTTGAGAGATTCCAGCACAGAGACACAAAGGCGATGAAGGGAATGGAACATCTCCCTTACAAGGAGAGCCTGAGGGAGCTGGGGCTCTGCAGCTTGGAGAAGGAGAAACTGAGAGGTGACCTCATCAATGTGTATCAATATGTGAAGTGTGAGTGCCAGGAGGCTGGAGCCAAGCTCTGCTGGGTGATGCCCAATGCCAGGACAAGGGGCAATGGGTGGAAGCTGAGGCATAGGAAGTTGTTTCACGGAAACATGAGGAGGAATTTTTTGCCTGTGAGGGTGACAGAACACTGGAACAGGCTGCCCAGGGGACTTGTGGAGTCTCCCTCTCTGGAGATATTCAAAACCTACCTGGATGCATTCCTGTGTGATCTGCTCTAGGTGATCCTGCTCTGGCAGGGGGGTTGCACTGGATGAGCTTTTGAGGTCCCTTCCAGCCCCTGACATTCTGTGATTCTGCCATTCTATGATCTCGAAGGTCTTTTCCAACCTGATTGATTTTGTGTAGGTGGGAATGTTAACTCTCCTCTTTGCTGCTGCAGTTGCCCTATCCTCTCAGGCAGGATCAGGTGAGTGAGAAGGGACTGAGTGGTTGTGTAGAGAAGGAAGAAGTTATAGAGAAGGCAGTGACAGAAGGTGTGAAATACGTAAATCCGTACACCCAACTCGCTAGTGTTGTTACCATAGCTGTGACGTGCAGATGACACTCAACTGAGTGGGAGTGTTGATCTGCTTGAAGGTGGGAAGGCTCTGCAGAAGGATCTGGATAGGCAGGATTGATGAGCTGAGGCCAACTGTATGAGGGTTGACAAGGCCAAATGTTACATGCTGTGCTTGGGTCACAGCAACCTATGAGTGCTCCAGGCTTGGGGCAGAAAAGGACCTGGGGGTGATGGTTGAAAGCCAGCTGAATATCAGCCAGCAGTGTGCTTAGGTGACCAAGAAGGCCAACAGCATTCTGGCCTGTATATGGAATAGTGTGGACAGCAGTAGAGGAGTGATTGTGCTCCTGTACTTGGCACTGGTGAGGGTGCACCTCAAATGCCGTGTCCAGTTCTGGGCTTCTCACTACAAGAAGAACATTGAGGTTCTAGAGTGTGTCCAGAGAAGGGCAATGAAGCTGGTGAAGGGTCTGGAGGACAGGTCTTAGGAGAAGTGGCTGAAGGAACTGGGGTTATTTCATCTGGAGGAGTCTGTGGAGACCTCATTGCTCTGCAGCTGCCTGAAAGGAGGTTGTAATGCTGTGCCAGTCTCCTCTCTAGCCTCAAGTGATAGAATGAGAGGAAATGGCCTCAGATTGCGCCAGGGGATGTTGAAGTTGGATCTTAAGAAAAAATTTCTTCACTGAAAGAGTGGTCAGGCATTGGGGTTGACTGCCCAGGTGGGTGATGAAGTCACCATCCCTGGAGGTGTTCAAAAAAATACATAGGCATTGCACTTCAGAGCATGGCTTAATGGCCATGGTGGTGTTAGGTGAACAGTTGGACTCGATTTTAGAAGTTTTTTTCCAACCAAAATAATTCTGGGAATCTATGTTCATCTATGTTCAACCCTTTTCACACTTAATTTTACACTATGTTACACCTGAGTCTGTGTAAACACTGAAGCAGTGTCGGTGATGGCATTTTCCCACTTCCTCTGTGTTACTTCAATGAAGTTTTCCCCCTAGAGCTACATTTGAGTTATGTTTGACTATTATAATTCTGTTGCCTGGCTAATATTTCTCTATTACTGGCCTAGCTGTGAAGCAGAGGTTCCTGACTTCAGCAAGGGTACTTAAGTGCTGTGTATGTACTTTCAGAGGAGTGGGCTGTATGCTGTTCCTGAGGATAGTACTAATTTGGTAAAAGTGTTTTTAAAATCTTTCTTAATTGAGACTGAGACTAGACTTGCCCATCAGGTTTGGGAGAGGACAGCAGTGACCAGGTGCTGTCAGAGTGAGCAAGAGCTGTGTCTGAACCTCACTCTGGCTGGTTTTGATGGTTGTGTCCCAAGCGTGGATGCAGTTTCCCTTAGGAGCATAGCAATTCGTTGGTGAATGTAACTTGTCACAAAAGGCCTTCAGTTGTTCAGGGTAACAGTGAGGCTTAATTAAAGGCTTCTGGAAATGGAAAACCAAGTCATCTTGGCAGATTTTAGTGGCAGGTAACATGGAGAGAATGGCTGTGTGCTCTGAGTCAGTGAGTTACAGACCTTAGCAGTGAGTCTGTGCTGTGATCAAATGCAGATTTCACAGCAGTGAAATGTACAGGATCTGGTATCCCAAGCACAAATCCAGGCTGGGTGGTGAGTGGCTGGAGAGCAGCCCTGAGGAAAGGGACCTGGGGGTCTGGGTTGATGAAAAGCTCAACATGAGCCTGAAGTGTGAGTGCAGCCCAGACAGCAACTGTGTGCTGGGCTGCATCAAGAGAAGCATGGCCAGCAGGGCAAGGGAGGGGATTCTGTCCCTTTGCTCTGCTCTCCTCAGACCCCACCTGGAGTACTGTGTGCAGTTCTGGAGCCCCCAGCACAGGAAGGTCATGGAAGTGTTGGAGCGGGTCCGTCCAGAGGAGGCCATGAAGATGCTCAGAGGGCTGCAGCAGCTCTGCTCTGAGGACAGGCTGATAGAGTTGGGGCTCTTCAGCCTGGAGAAGAGAAGGCTTCCAGGAGACCTTGGAGTGGCCTTCCAGTATCTGAAGGGGGCCTACAGGAAGGCTGGGGAGGGACTATTGACAAGGTCTTGCAATGACAGGACAAGGGGCAATGGGTTTAAACTGGCAGAGGGGAGATTTAGACTGGATGTTAGGAGGAAGCTCTTTGCAGTGAGGGTGGTGAGAAACTGGCACAGGTTGCCCAGGGAGGTTGTGGCTGCTCCCTCCCTGGAGGTGTTCAAGGCCAGGTTGGATGAGGCCTTGAGTGACCTGTACTAGTGGGAGGTGTCCCTGCCTATGGCAGGGGTTTGGAACTAGATGATCCTCGAGGTCCCTTCCAACCTTACCATTCTATGATTCTGTGTGGTTTATTTTTGTTCATTTCACTTTATTCACACTCTCCTGTGTACAGTTAATTAATCCGTGGAAACAGATTTATGCAAGAGGTGCAGTTGGAAACAATAAAAGTGGAATAGCTTACTAGACTTAGTTAAATGACATATTTCATGACTTACTTAGAAATTATCTCCAGGATTTCCAAGTACGTTTGGTGCAATTCAGCTTTCCAAGTAAGCCTAAAGAGGTTTAAGTGTTGTTAATTTGTAACCTAGAGCAATGGAATAAAAATCTGGTTAAGAGTCTTTAGGGTTCAATGTTTTAAAAGATATGAAGTTGTAATGTGAAGTGTCTTAGAAGATTTCTAAGTGTCTTAGAAATCAGAGCCCTAGTAAAAGACCAATTAAGATATGAAAGTGTTACTTTAAAGAACTCTGCTTGTCAAACATGGCTTTAAACAGCACTTCTGAAGTTTCTACTAAAACCATCTAAGACAAAATTTGTCTTCATTACATTTGAAAGATCTTAAATACCCTAAAGTATTCATCCTCCTAATACATCTATGATCTGTGGTGGGGCAGGGGTATGGTAAAATAAAGAATTGATGTTTGAAAGCAGAACTGGTAAGATAGAAGGGGAAGAGTCAAGACACTGGGAAAAGGAATGTGCTGTCCCTCCTTTGGCACTGCATCTAGACATCAGGGCGAGTTATCCATGTTACTGATTGGGAGGTGCCTTGTGGTTCCCCAGGTAAGATGCAACTATCTTTCCCCATAGGAAGGATTTGTTTTAAGGAAACCTGCAGTTATTTCTCCTTCATCTGATATTACTGTTACTCTCATCTTTCACCCTTTCTGGCTTATCAAAACGCCTATGAAAACAGCTTCCAAATACATTGTGAAACTTTACTTATCTACTTAATATAGGGCTAAGGTCATTCTGGCTCTTAAAACTTTTGTGATACTACTAACGTGGCTCCTTTGCCTCCCTATCTCTGAAATGCCTTCCTCTTTAAGCTTGATCCTAAACCTCAAGGAAATTTCCCCTTTCACCTACTGTATCTTGCTTTGCTATACCCTCCAATGTTTTGCTTCTTTGAACAGTATGTTGAAGATTTGTCAATTGCTTCCTAATTCCCAGCTTTTTGCAGCATCCTTCCTTTTCTGTGCAGTGTAGAATTGTGTCTTTCTAATCTTTGAAAAAAATTGCCAAGTCTTTTGATTTCAATCCCTGACTATCTCCGTTGTAGCATTCAGTTGTATCTTTAATCACTGTGAAATGTGTCCTTTCAGCTGAGATTGTACCTCAGCACTGGAGATTTGTCTAATTGCACGTCTGCAAGGCAAATGCCTGCCTTCTTGCTATCTCTTTGTTCTTCCTAATATAGATTACTTTTTGGTGTTGATCTTTTTTTATGAGAGTAAAGTGCTGTGTTTGGCTAGATCCAAAACACGTCAGAAATAGGAGAGGGTCGTGTGGGTCACGCCACTGCAATGTCAGATAATACAAAGTGCTGCTTGATAGGTGTCCATATTCTGTACTTAGGCTTCAGTCAGGCTGTTGCCTCCTGCATTCTGAGAGCAGAAATCACTGCATAATGTTTTTTTGTGTTGAATTAATATCTACTGAGAAACATCACCAGAGTGGTACAGGGCAGGGCAGTACAAATTCAGTTGTGGAATGAAATTAGTGAAATAGGGATATGACTTTCTAAAATGTTTCTAATTTAAAAACAAACAAGCAAAGTTCTTAACATCTTAGTCAAGAAATGCTTTTATTACCAAAGGTTCACCCTGATTTCTTTCAGAGGGTCAAGAAAAGCTTCATCTTTCTTGAAGCTGTCAGCTATTTAAAGTTTGTCCGTTCCAGAGTGCATATTAAATTGTCATCTGTCTTTAAAAAAAACCCCAAACAACCCAAACCCCAAGCAACCCAAAATAGCACAACAGCTTTAATAACTTCATAAATCATCTTTTTTTAACTGATATGGATGCCTTTCTTGTTGACTCAACCTTTTCCCTCAGAAATATTTTTTTTGTACATTCTTTCTATCAGAGAGGTTCTAAAAAAACTCTGAAAGCAAGGATTGAGGGGGGGCTCCATTTTGTGTCAGTAATTTTTAAATCCAAATTAAAAAAAAAAATTAAAAATTGAGACTAGGATGTGTTGCTCCTTTATATCTTCTTATATCTTGCTAATGATGAGAGCTATTTTTAAATATTGGGAATGAAAAAGGTATCTATGCATCTATTAATTCTTCTCTAACAGAAAGGAAAACTTTAGTATTAATGTGATTTTATTTTTGTTTTTCAACTTAATAGGTATAAAAACCTCTTACAAAAAAGCGTGTGTCTATGTACACAGATAGTCCTGAACCAGGGCTTCTGTGTATCTCCTATTTTTTCCCCCCTAATGTTCCATGCTCCTTCTATTCTTCCTCTAAAAGAACTTGCTCCTCCCTAGTGTTCCCTCACCGTTTATTTTCCTTCTTTTATCTGGCATGCTTCAGTTGACACCATCAGAATCTCACCTCTCTGTCTCTAACTGTCCTCTTGGGGTGGAAGAGAGGGAATAGAAGAAAAAAACCCCAACATTGCCACCTGTAAATCTCTTGCTCATTTCTATCTCTTTTGCTTTGGTGAAAGAAATGTAAACCTGGGGACTGCTGGCTTCCAGAACTGCCTCAGAAAAGATTGTAGTAGTTTGTAGCCCCACTCTCATTCCCTGGATTGTCAAGCAGAGATCTGGAAGGGGTTGGTGGCATATGCCACTGTCCAGAAAGGACATCCTGAAGGAAAGAATGGCTATGTAGCTATTATATTAGTAACAGGGAAATCCGTTGTTTTACTCGTTGAAAAGGAAGTTCAAATTTGTCTTTAATAAATTATGGTTACACATCTGAGGATGAAAGTCTTGTTTCTGCTGTAGTATTGCTTTTGGGATTTATGTTTGGTTTTGGTTTTTTTTTTTTTTTTTTAAGGAATCCTAGAAAGTTGGTACTTGAATTTTCAAGTTTTCTTCCAGTTGCAAGGGTTCATATTTGCATAAGTCCATGAACATCTTGGGGTGTGTAGAAAAACAGTTTGACAGCTGTAGTCTAGCACTTCCTTATCGTAACTTGGTATGGCATTCCACAGAGACACTCACACCTCACATTTATGCTCCACTCTGCTTCTGGTAGTGCAGCTTTAACAGTTTATAGTGCTAACTTGCTTATTGTTTGGGCAGTCTTAAATGACTTGTTAAACAAGAACACTTTACATTCTGTATTTTTTTGGTTGCTGTTCAGGTAGGTTGATTTTGTGCTGTGCTTTGATAGGTCTGTGTACAGTTCTGGAGCCCCCAGCACAGGAAGGACATGGAACTGTTGGAGCAGGTCTAGAGGAGGACCACGAAGATGCTCAGAGGGCTGCAGCAGCTCTGCTATAAGGACAGGTTACAAGATTTGTGGCTCTGCAGCCTGGAGAAGAGAAGGCTTTGAGAAGACCTTATAGCAGCCTTCCAGTATCTGAAGGGGGCCTACAGGAAGGCTTGGGAGGGACTATTTACAAGGTCTTGCAATGACAGAACGAGGGGCAATGGGTTTGAACTGGCAGAGGGGAGATTTAGACTGGATGTTAGGAGGAAGTTGTTTCCAGTGAGGATGATGAGGCACTGGCACAGGTTGCCCAGGGAGGTTGTGGCTGCTCCCTCCCTGGAGGTGTTCAAGGCCAGGTTGGATGAGGCTTTGAGTGACCTGTTCTAGTGGGAGGTGTCCCTGCCTATGGCAAGGGGTTGGAACTAGATGATCTTTGAGGTCCCTTCCAACCTTACCATTCTATGAAATCACTGATTTCTGCTAATTTGTTTTCATAAAACTGGGATTTTTTTGTCTATGCTCTATGAACTACTGTGGATTTTAAACAACCTGTAACAAGTTTCATTCTTTCACTAGGAAACGTTCAAAAAATTTAGTTAATTGTTACCTGAAAGGTCTGCATTGAATTGTTGTGTGCACAGTCTGCTGCTGTAAATTTTATCAGTGTCACAAATAATTAGCACGTGGGGTGTTTTTTCCCCTCTAATTATAGTTAGGCATGGTTCATAGGTCCTAGTAAAAAGCAAAATGCTTGTGGAGGAAGAGAATTAAAGTTTTCAAGTTACAGAGTGGTAACATCTAGTACTTTAATAAGCTTATGCCTGGAATGCAAGTTCTTATTTTGTCCCTGGGTTGGTGGTTGGTTTTTTTTGTTGTTGTTGTGGTTCGTGGTTTTTTTTTTTGGTTGTTGGGTTGTTTGTGGGGTTGTTTGGGTTTTGTTTTTTTTTTTTGGTGACCCTGAACTGATCATTTGAGTTTTATTTATCCTTTCTATAAGAATTTAATATTCTTGTATGTGTAAGGAGATAGCAATGGCTGAGAGAATGACTGTTGTAATTTTTCTATTCATTTCAATCCTTAGTGTCTTGTGTAAAGTGCAATCCTTATGAGTAGTATAGAGAAATAAGTTACTCTCTTACAGTCATCCTGTGACTTAAAAAAGCTTGCTGTGTGTTTTACCAGCCACTTTTCAGTACACTGACAAAGAGTGGATCCCACACTTTGTAGCAAAAGCCTTTTCTGAGAGCTGATTTGAAAAGCTGGGGAAAAATTTTACTGTCACTTGTTTGGCTTAAATACTTTAATTGTTGGTTTGGTTTCAAGAGCATGGGTAGAAAACGTAGTATCTGTGTCCTTTTCCTTTTCCATGATTGTTCACCTGTAGGGCTTAGTTTTAGCAGCAGGCTGTAACACTTAGGCAGGACTAAGTAAGTTAAGCATGGCAAGCCAAAATGTAGCATCAGATATTTCAAAGAAAGTCTCAATTCCAAGGCAGACTGAGGAATATTGGTGAATTTCCAGATTTCCCCACACACTTTTAGATTATTTTTTTAGATACTTTCCATGTTTGAGTTTAGTGGTTCTCAGCATTATCAGATTATCAGGATGGGCCTGGAGTACATGATCTGAGAGGAGGGGCTGAGGGAGCTGGGGTTGTTCAGTCTGGAGAAGAGGAGGCTGAGGAGAGAACCTCTTTGCTCTCTACAAGTGCCTTGAAGGGAGGTTGGAGTGAGGAGGGAAGCAGCCTCTTCTCCTTGACGACAAGTGACAGGACTAGAGGAAATGGTTACAAGCTGCACCAGGAGGGTTCAGGATGGATGTTAGGAAATATTTCCTCACTGAAAGGATTCTGAAATGTTGTAGTGGTCTTCCCAGGGCAGTGGTGGAATCACCATCCCTGGAGGTGTTCAGTAAAAGAGTAGATTTAGCGTAAATCCTTCAGTGTTGCGTTGAAGGTTGGACTGGATGATCTTAAAGGTCTCTTCCAACCAGATGTATTCTGTGATTCTGTAATGCCACTCTTTGGTTTTTAAATTCCTCTTTCTAATTTTTCAAGTGAGAAAAATGGAATGGTGCTAAACTAAGTGGTAATATAGCTGCATGGCAGCAGTGCTGTTTGATGAGGTATGTTTGTGAATTAAACGGAATGTACAGTGTTGATTTAGTTACACAAATGAACCAGATGATTTTTATTAAATAAATGGAGTGACAGCATTACTGTGAGGGAGAGAGGTTGTGCAGTTTTCTGTCAGTAAATATGTGACTGATTTTTTTTTTTTTAATAGAATTAGCTGATTTGAAGGTAGTACAAGGTAGTTTTGCATTGGGAAGCTGAGTGCCTTCATAGCATTGGTGGTTCTTTGAGTGTTCATGCTATATGTGTGGCATTCATATATATATGTATGTGTGTGTGTATGTGTATATATCTATCTATCTATATATGAATGAATGACCACTATTTTGAGTTTGGTTGGTTGGCTGTATTTGTTTCCCTAAGGCAGGCAAAGGAGAATGATGAATGAGGTTAAGTGATGCTGACATGATGTTGGTAACTACTTGTTTAATAAGTGCTTGGTTTAAACTCGACAGCTGACTGGTTCTAGAAATTACATCTGTAAAGAAAAGAGAATCATAGAATCACGGAATGAACCAGGTTGGAAAAGACTTTTGAGATCATTGAGTCCACCCTATCACCTAACCCCTTTTAATTAACTAAACCATGGCACTAAGTGCCTCATCCAGTCTCCTCTTAAACACCTCCATGGATGGTGACTCCACCACCTCCCCAGGCAGCCCATTCCAATGCCAATCTTTCCGTGAAGAACTTCTTCCTATCATCCAGCCTTAACCTGCCCTGGTGCAGCTTGAGGCTGTGTCCTCTTGTTCTGTCCCTGGGTGCCTGGAAGAAGAGACCAACCCCACCTGGCTACAACCTCCTTTCAGGTAGTTGTAGAGAGCAGTAAGTTCTGCCCTTAGCCTCCTCTTCTTCAGGCTGCAGACCCCCAGCTCCCTCAGCCTCTCCTCACAGGGCTGTGCTCCAGCCCCCTCACCAGCCTTGGTGCCCTTCTCTGGAGACATTCAAGCACCTCAACATCTTTCTTAAACTGAGGGCCTTTGAACTGGACACTGTGCTCAAGATGTAGCCTACAGCCAGATATGGCCCACAGCCAGAAACCTCAGATTGAAAAAAATAGTAACAGCCCCTGTTGAGTGTTCCTGTCCAGTGCTTAATTCAGTCTGTGCCTCCCAACAGTATGGAAAACACACACATGTTCAGCAGACGTTCCTGACTTTTCTCAAGCAGTGGAATAGGATTGGTGTCCTGAGACAGTTCTGGCAGAACTGTGGAATGCACAACTTCATCTGCCTTCCCCCTGCTGGCGTCAACTTGCGTTTGGTTGCCAGGGAGGAAACCTGGCAGATTTGGTCTCTTCTGGTACAAGCAGTCTAATATACCTCAGTTTTTGTTGTGTTTACCCAATTACTTAACTCCCATGAGCCAAGAAGAAGCAGGGACTGTGCCAAAGGTCAGAACTCTGGATTTCACTGCACCTGAAGTTTTGGCATAATGGAGAGCTTGCATGCAACCATCTCCCAGGAAAATCTTTTAATATCTGCTGTTAAGGTGTAGCTGACCTGACATGTGGCCTCTTGGCATGCAAGAGGGGAATTCTAAATGTGGGTACAAAAAGCAGCAGTGCCTTATTATTGTTGAAGATACCAGCTCTGCTGGGTGGTGCCAGTTTGGAGTGCTGGATTCACTGTGCTCTTGTTACAGTGTGGGCAGAGGTGTGCTCTAATGGTAATGTCTTATAGCAGCACAACAATTAGTGTATCCATCACTAGTGCTTTTAATTAGATGCCCTTCAGTGTGCAGCCTAGGAAACAGGCTGGGTTAACCGTAACTGCATTATTCCCTTCCGCCTCATCTAATTTTTTTTTTTTTTTTTTGGAATCTGTCCACAAATTAATTGAGGTGGATGTGGGACCTTCATGAGTTGCACTCTCAGCAGCCTGCCAGGCGTTTCTCTGTGTACTCTTAATGACAAAACAGAACCACACAGAGTCACAGAATGTCAGGGGCTGGAAGTGACCTCAAAAGCTTGTCCAGTCCAGCCCTCTGCACTGCAGAATCACCTAGAGTGGATCACACAAGAACACATCCAGGTGGGTCTTGAATATCTCCAGAGAGGGAGACTCCAGAACCCCACACTTGGCAGCCTGTTCCAGTCTTCTGTCACCCTCACAGGCAAAAAATTCCTCCTCATATTTCCATGGAACTTCCTATGCCTCAGCTTCCACCCATTGCCCCTTGTCCTGTCACTGGGCATCACTGAGCAGAGCCTGGCTCCAGCCTCCTGGCACTCACTTTACATATTGATAAACATTGATGAGGTCACCTCTCAGTCTCCTCCTCTCCAAGCAGCACAGCCCCAGCTCCCTCAGGCTCTCCTCATAACAGAGATGTTGCACTCCCTTCATCATCTTTGTGGCTCTGTGCTGGACTCTCTCAAGCAGTTCTGTGTCCTTTTGTAGTGGGGGGCCCAGAACTGAACACAGTACTCCAGATGTGGCCTCACCAGGGCAGATTAGAAGGGCAGGAGAACCTCTCTCGACCTGCTAACCTCTTAGTGTCTTCCAGAGTGCCCCAGCTCTTTAGGAGCCCTAGCCCAGAAGGATGCCATAGGAGTGGCTATGCTGTCTGTTCAGTAAAGAACATAGTTATAAGCAAAGAGTTTCTAATTAGTAATGCAGAACAAAAGAAAACACTAACCTTCTGTACTAGCAAATGCTATATTTTATCTCCTTAGCATAAAAAGAACAATCTTCTGACAACATATAAAACTGAACCTGAAATTTTATATGTGTTAAAACTGTCACTAGTGTAAGAAAAAGCAAACTATCATTTTAATCTTAAAAGCTTTGTGGAGGCAGAAAAACAGTACTCTCTTAACTGTCCTTAAAAGGTCATGTTTTGGTTTTTTTTCTTAACACTGGAAAACTTGATGCTGTTTTGATGACACTGAACCCTGCTACGGGATAAAATAGAATTCCAAAAGAATCCATGGTCAGGAAGTTTATCCTAAATTAGAGAGGAAGTTTAAATATCTTATGTACCCAGCAACATGAACAAGGATGCAATGAAATAAGGAATCCTCTGTCTCAGAAGTTTTCACTTGAAACTTGTGTCCTTGTGGACCATAGCCTTGGTGAAGGATAGGTGACTGGGGTTAGTATAGGAGCACTGCCTGAACATGGCTTCTGTTGTGTGGGTGTATAGAATGGTTTAGTTGATAGGTTCCAGCAGCTTTTGATCCATAGGTTAAGCAGGTATAGGTGACGTAAAGCTCTTAACTGTTTTGTAATAATGCTAAGTAAAGTGGGCTGGGAATTGTTGGTTGGTTAAAATTGGATAATCTCTGCAGAGGTGTATTTTTTTTTTTCAGAAGTGAGTAAAAAAAAAAAAAAGTGTAAAAAAAAAAAAAAAACCAACAAAAAAAAACCCCAACCCAAACCCTAGCCTGCTTACCTGGCATGTAAGGGCCTTCTAGAAAACCAAGTTTTGACTTTGAATAAACACTTAACAGACTCTTAGGTAAGTGGATGAAAGCTTTATACTGAAGTACATAATTTTTAAAATTTTTTTTTTAAACGAGATTTCTGTGGGGTTTGTGTAGTAAAGATGTATCATGATTGTTCAAAATGATGGCTCTGTGATGATAAACAGTGTTTGTAATGTTGTGTTTTCTTTGTTTATTTTGCAGCTCCAGTTATTAACCGATACAACAGAAGAGTATCAGGTATGATTTCCTTTTAAGAATTTCATGTTTCTGAAAAAGTCTTTAAATGTGTACTTCACTAAAGGAATTGCATTAAAAGCGACCTTAGCTTTCATCATATATTATTTCTGACACTTGGAGTCTTTATTTGAGATAGTGAGAATTGTTTCTTCATTCTCTGTAGAAACCAATGGGCAGTGCATTGAGAGTAGCTCAGAAAATGCTTCTGTGATTGATCACAGACTATGGAAGCAACTTCAGCAGCAGTAATGATTCTGTCCAGAAATACTCAGAAGTTTTGTGCAGTGTGCTAGCTATGGTAAAGGCTTGCTTTTCAGAGAGCTGAAAAAGCGACAGCTGCTTTCTGCTGGAACACATCTCCTGACCTTCCATACTGCTAAGAATTTTCTCTCTGGTTAGAATAACAGAAATAGAGGGAAATAGGAGGTGTCCCCTGTTTGTGAGCTCTTTGTGCAGATGGTATTTATTATTGTTGGATTTATGGTTGCTCACTTGTTCTGGAGCTGCAGATTGTTTGTTTGTTCTCTATCTTAACCAGTATTAAATGTACTCCCAACAAATTCTTTTTTTTAAAGTTGTTTTTGAACAGTGTCAGGTGAATTAAATGCTATGTGTGGATGAGAAGGTATTGCATTTTTTTCCATCTGAGGTGCCTCATGGATATGTTTGCATGTCTTTGCATATGTTACTTTTTTTTCTCCTTCATGTGTCTAATTTTAACATTCAGCTGGTCTAGAATGTTGTTATGGCTCTGATTTGAAAAAAATTATTCATAAAAATGCCAATGTGTGCAGGGCTTTCTTTAGTTTTCAGTTCAATTTCACTTATTTGTAATGTCTATTATCTGACATTTGGTATGGCAGGTATGCTGGGCCATATTGATAATATCATATCAATTATATTACTGATAATATACAGGTGCTGTATAAATGTATGAGAGAAATGTTTACATTTATGTCCAAAATGTCCTTATACCCAGTAGTAAAACCAGTTGCTTTACTACTAGTTGATTGGATATGAGTCATGGTGTAACTGTATTTATGCCACTATGTTTAAGTAATTGTGAGTATAATGAGAACTTAATAACTCTCTTAAAAAATTGCCAGGGCTGGTAGGTTCATTATATTATTGCATGATAATTTAGGCCAGACTAAATTGTAGCTTGGATGATGGAGTTTGATGCTCTAATAGTAGATATTTGAAGTCATACATTGTAGAGTATCTTAATCTGGAGAGTCCCAAGACATCCTCATTTCTTTGCTAATTGAACTAATCCATCCTAGAATCTGCTGATGGAGTAAAATCTTACAAATAAGAAGTGAATAGATCTCAGATTTAAACTTAAAGGCTGAATTGTTGCTGAATTAAGAGAGCTGAGCCTTAATCAGAGGGTGGTTGTAATCTTCTTGAATCTTCAATACTGAAATGTAATATTTGTGTTCTCATAGTGCTGTGCTATGATATGCCAGATTCCTTCACAGGAGAGGTCTAAAGGTTAACGTGAACAACTAAACAGCAGACGTAAAATGGAATTGATAACTTAGACAATTAGATTAAAGGAGGACTGCTTAGGTGCTTAATAACACTGCTGCTCCAAGAAGAAAGAGCTCAACTGATTCAGAGCTGGCAGTACATGTTAGAATTCTCATGGAGACAAACTGTGTGAAGTACTTTACACAATTAAAAGAATGTTTTTCCTCCACTTTCTACATATAAACTGCACAGGTCAGGATCAGTGTGGGATTTGTTAAAATGCAATAGAGATGCAAACAGCAGCCATGCATATACAAGGAGACCCCAGTTTCCTTCTGTTGGCAGGAAAAGTACAGAAACCTACTGGTTTGGGGTGAGGGGGAGTTGTTTGGTTGGAGTATTTTTACACTCTGTTCCTGCTGTGTCTGTCAAGAAGTTACCTAAATAGGAATGAGACTGACAGGTTCTCCTGGGCTATTGAACTCAGCTCCCTGCTGTCACAGCCAGCCGCATTTTATTATCTCTTCCATAAAGTGAATGACTGAGTTGTCGGCTTTGGTGCTCTGAATTTGATTTATTTCCCTGGTAGATGTTTTAGGTTTTGTAAGAAACTGTTCTTTCTGTAATTGTTACAGGATTCCTTTTTTTTTCTTTTAACCTTATAAACCAACAAATAACAACCCCAAATTGCATTTCAGATGACACAGTGTAGTATCCAAATGTATCTGTTTCTAACTAATGGAGTAAAGCAGAGCAAACCACGGGGAGGAAAAGCTGACACAATCTTTTCTTTTTTAAAATTGTGCTTTCTTTTACAATCTTCTGTTCAGAAGAACTTCCTGCCAGTCTGTGTTGAACCTTGTCAGTCTTAGCAGCTATTCCAGTGCATTTGTACAGGGAGTAAAGAGCAGAGCTAAATTGTTTATTGGTATCAAGATTTATGTGCACAGAATTGTAGATTTTCGGTATTCTGGAAGAACAAAACAGGAGAATTAAAATACCAATATTGGACATACTGAAGAGAAAGACTAAAATTTCAAGCAATAATGTTTCCTTAAGGCATTTGGCTGTATAGGAAATGACAGAATTGTTCTCATTGTTCAGTAGGTCAAGAATGAAAATTAGAAAAAAATATAATTCCAATTAGAGGAGAAGGTAATAAAGTAATTGCCTACGTTCTAGGTAGAGTTTAGGACAGGCTAATAATCATTCTGGTAAATGATTCAACTTGAGACATAATTCTTTGAGACTAACAATTGTTTATGACCCCTTCCTGACACATAGCAGTTACAAAGCCTCTTTTAAAGTGCTTTATTAGTGTCCTCAGTATTAAATTACTCCTCATCAGTTGTGATTAGCTGCCTAAACGTAACAGGATGATCATGATTCCCTTGGTACACTAAAGCAAGGTCTGAGGCTACATAAACCCATAGGAAAAAACCCTGTTGTGATGATTAGGTTCCAAGGTGACCTTATTGTGGCCTTTCAGTATCTTAAGGGGGCCTACAAAAAAGCTGGGGAGGGACGTTTTAGAATGTCAGGTAGTGACAGGACTAGGGGGAATGGAAAACTAGAAATAGGTAGATTGGGTGTTGGGAAGAATTTCTGCACCATGAGAGTGGTGAGAGCCTGGAATGGGTTGCCCAGGGAGGTGGTGGCAGCCTCATCTCTGGAGGTGTTTAAGGCCAGGATGAATGAGGCTCTGGGCAGCCTGATCTAGTGTGAGGTGTCCCTGTCCATAGCAGGGGGATTGGAACTGAATGATCCTTGTGGTCCCTTCCAACCCTGACTGATTCTATGATTACTGAATTGACAGGCTGTGAGATTTGGGTCTCTTCAGCCTGGAGAAGGGAAGGCTTCAGGGAGACTTTATAGTGGCCTTTCAATGACTGAAGTGGGTTACAAGAAAGATGGGGAGGGACTTTTTTTACAAGGGCTTGCAGTGATCAGAGGAGGGGTAATGGTTTTAAGCTGAAAGAGGATAGGTTTAGACTGGATATATTAGGAAGAAATTCTTTACAGTGAGGGTGGTGAGGCACTGGAACAGGTTGCTCAGGCAACTCATGCATGCCCTCTGCCTGGAAGTGTCCAAGGCCAGATTTGACAGGGTTTTGAGCAATCTGGTCTGGTGGGAGATGTCCCTGCCCACATAAGGGGGGTTGGAACTAGATGATCTTCAAGGTCTCTTCCAACCCGTTCTATGATTTTATCTAAACCTGGAGCTCTTTGCTGTACTGGCAAATATTTCTTCAATGATTGTAAATACTTAGCTGTCCTTCTGGCATGACTAAAACCTCAAGTTTTCTAACACAGGGCAAGAATTGATCAGGCAGTTTATTTTTGCACTTCTTGAAAACCTTGAGCAAACTAGTTCACTTCTAGCTTATGTGGTACCTCAGTGAAATACTTTAAGGACCCAGGATTTAAGAAAACTGCTTGGCAAGTGGTGATCTATTAGAAAGGTCAAGCTGACCTTCTATGTTTAAACGTATTTATAACCTTCTTGACCAGAGGAACAAATTTTGTTTCTACATTTCTTGAACCATTGATAAAAAGTGATAATGCTGCTTTCATATCCCATAGTGATAGTAGCACATTCTCACATACTACTTCATCTTTATCACCCTGTACTATTGAGAACACAGGGACTTGTTCTGCTTACTTGTGCTCCCTGTTTCTGCAGTGTTTGCTACTTATTTGTCTCCTAGGCTGGTATGTTCCCTGAGGGAGAGGGATAGGGTTGTCTTGCTTGGCATGAAACTCTTCTGGGCAGTTTGACAGCTATAAAGGCTCTGCAGGGAATCCCATTTGCTTCTTGACCAGAGAAATACTGGTTTGTTTGCTGATGTAGAGATTCAGCCAGCAACACGGGTCCATGGGTGGGATAGTGAAAAAATCTATAGGCTGTTAGGAGGATTGTCCTGGAAAAGGGGGGACACTTATCTAATCATGTTCATGGAATTATTTATAGAAGTGCAGAGTGGTAAAGTAGTGTTCTCATGAAGAGAAAAGCCTTTTCCAGGAAGTGCTAGGAGGGAAGAAAAGAAAAATGAGCTTGGTGTTGCCATAGGATTAATCTAATGAATAGATTGCTCGTGTTTAGTGTGTTTGGGTGTGTAACATGTTGAGGTTCCATGGCATGCATGCATGCAAATCCCAAGTGCTGTGACACTCAGTTCTAGTTTGTGTACAAGGTGGTGGCTGAATTGCTTAAATAATCTTGTTTGCAGAATAATAAATAAGTTACGCCTATGTAGGAAGCAGGGTGGGGGGGAAAGTCCAACTCAATAATTAAAAATTTTCCTAGCTACAGGATGCCATTGACTGTGGTGCCATGGGCAATGTTAATTACCCATTAGAACAGTTGTCTTGCTGCTGCTTTCAGTGAATTAGCAACGTCTGAGCCTTCTGCTAGTGTGAGTAACTCGTGTTGCATGGCTTGGTGACTTGACTCAGACTGCCCAGGCTTGGTTTGGATGGCCTATAAACCATACAGATACCTTTCTCCCAGGAGTTAGCCTGTGTGGAAATTTAGACTTGCTTGATTACATTTCTGGATCTTCCTCCAAGCCCGAGGACTTCTGACAAACTGTTTCACAGAATCGCAGAACCTTAGAGGTTGGAAGTGACCTCCAGAGATCATCCAACCCAACGCCCTGCCAAGGCAGGATCCCCTAGGGTAGTTCACACAGGAACGCATCCAGGCGGGTTTTGAAAGTCTCCAGAGAAGGAGACTTCATTAATTGCTTTCCTGCATTAAGAGACCACAGAGAATACCAATGAGTATCTCAGCCCTTGGTTAGTGACTGCAGTGTGCAGGGAGATGGAAGAAATCAGTGATATGTCCTTTCTCAAGCAAGAATATTAAATCAGTTTCAAAAGTAGAAGGAACAGAGCATAGATATTTGTCCCACTGTTACAACTGCTATATAAAATTGAAGAGAGTTTTTGCTCCTGGCAGTGTATGAATGAATGAAAGCTAATAGTGGTTTTGGGATGATAACGCCTACTGCAGTCTCACTTGGGCATAGTTTCTCCCCTTTTAGCATATTTCAGAAAAGTGAAGTTCTTTACTCAATTTTTATATTGCCATTTCTAGACACATTTGATTCGTTCCACAGAACACCCACTCCCCAGCAAACTTGATGAATTCTTCATGGAATAGAAAAAAAATCTGACACCCATGCCATACACATGTGACAGAAGGTTTGCATATGTTTCCTCCAATTATTTCTGTTTATGTGAGTGACCTCTTACATGGTCCTGTGCCCCCTCCTCAGTCTTCTTTTGGTTTCTGTGGGATAGGGATCACAGGATGTCAGGGGTTGGAAGGGAGCAAGAGAGGTCATTGAGTCCAACCCCTCTGTCAGAGCAGGACCGTAATCTAGCTCAGATTACACAGGAACACATCCAGACAGGCCTTGAAAGACTCCAGAGAAGGAGACTCCACAACCTCTCTGGGAAGCCTGTTCCAGTGCTCTGGGACCCTTACAGTAAAGGAGTTCCCCCTTGTGTTGAGCTGGAACCTCCTGTGCTGCAGCTTCCATCCATTGCTCCTTGTCCTATCCCAGGGAGCAAGTGAGCAGAGCCTGTCCCCTTCCTCCTGACCCCCAGCCCTCAGTTATAAGCTTTTATTAAATCCCCTCTCAGTCTTCTCTTTTCAGGTCCCTCAGCCTCTCCTCATCACGCAGTGCTCCAGTCCCCTCATGATCCTTGTAGCCCTCTGCTGGACCTTCTCCAGCAGATCCCTGTCCCTCTTAAGCTGAGGAGCCTAAAACTGAACACAGTACTCAAGATGGGGTCTCAGCAAGGCGGAGTAGAGGAGGAGGAGAACCTCCCTTGATCTGCTGGACACACTCAATACACCCTAGAATCCCATTGGCCCTCTTGGCCACAAGGGCACATTGCTGTCTGTTAGATGTTATCCAGCACCGCTCCCAGGTCCCTCTCCACAGGGCTGCTTTCCAGCAGATCACCTCCCAACCTGTACTGGTGCAGTTCATTATTCCTCCCCAGATGCAGGACTCTGCACTTGTCCTTGTTGAACCGCATTTGGTTTGGTTGAGATGATAGATTGGAATGAGATGATAGTTTTACACATTCCACAACTACATAAAAAGAGTCATTGAATTATATGATATAAGGTAGCAATGTATGTCATAGAATCATAGAATGGTAAGGTTGGAAGGGACCTCAAGGATCATCTAGTTCCAACCCCCTGCCATAGGCAGGGACACCTCCCACTAGCACAGGTCACTCAAGGCCTCGTCCAACCTGGCCTTGAACACCTCCAGGGAGGGAGCAGCCACAACCTCCCTGGGCAACCTGTGCCAGTGTCTCACCACCCTCACTGCAAACAACTTCCTCCTAACATCCAGTTTTAATCTCCTCTCTGCCAGTTTAAACCCATTGCCCCTTGTCCTGTCATTACAAGACCTTGTCAATAGTCCCTCCTGTAGGCCCCCTTCAGATACTGGAAGGCTACTCTAAGGTCTCCTGGAAGCCTTCTCTTCTCCAGGCTGCAGAACCCCAACTCTCTCAGCCTGTCCTCATAGCAGAGCTGCTGCAGCCCTCTGAGCATCTTTGTGGCCCTCCTCTGGACCCACTCCAACAGTTCCATGTCCTTCCTGTCCTGGAGGCTCCAGAACTGCACACAGGACTCCAGATGGGGTCAGTTATTTCCCTAATATTTTTATACCATCGAAGTAAGATGACTGTCAGGATCTGTGGCAGTTTTCCTGTTAATGTAAAATGTAATCAAATGAACCATACTCGTTTCAATTAGTCCCTTTGTAGGTCAGCTTTCAGCAGAGACTCAGTGAAGTGAGAAGGATCAGATCTGCTGTCCCTGGAATCAGGTGATAAGCCCCCTGCTAAGACGATTGCTGAATAAATGTTTACACGTGTAGAGGATAATTTTGTTTAAATGTTACTGTATCCTGTTTTTCTGCGTGTAGTGAGCAATGACATTGTTGGGGACAGTGACATTTAACATTATTATTGTCCACAGCACTTGCTGGGGTTGGAATCAGCATTTTTGATGTTTCACTTCTTTCCAGCAATCTGATAGGACAGTGTGGTTGCTTTGGGGTTTCTGATTATGGTTTGTTGTTTGTGTTTTAATCCAGCTTCATACAGCATTTTACTTTCTGTCATTCTGTTTTTAGCCAGTGTAGATAGAGGATTTTGTATTTGAATAATATTTAAACTAATGTCTTCTGACAGTTTATAACTTTTTATTTCCNTTACCCACCAGCACTCCCAGGTCCCTCTCCACAGGGCTGCTCTCCAGCAGATCACCTCCCAACCTGTACTGGTGCAGTTTATTATTCCTCCCCAGATGCAGGACTCTGCACTTGTCCTTGTTGAACCTCATTTGGTTCCTCTGTGCCCAGCTCTCAGTCTGTCCATGTCTCGCTGGATGGCCACACAGCCTTCAGCTGTATCAGCCAAGCCTCCCAGTTTGGTGTCATCAGCAAACTAGCTGAGCAGACTCTCTCTGTAATACGAACTTCCATTAGAGACCTGTGTGAGTGTTGGTTCTTCAAATGTACTGATTCTGTTCTTCATTTTGACAATGGAGGACTCTTTACCTTGAACTAATTCTTTTGGCTCCTACCAAAGATGAGTAATGATCTTATAAAATATACAAGTTGTTAAATTCTTATATTTCTCTGGGCTTTCTAGTGAAATGCAGCTCTTTTTTCACACCCCAGCAAGTTGAGATGTCAGAATATGATAATATTATGCACAGAAAAAAAATCTTTTTAGTAGCTTTTAACCTTTTACAATGACAGCTTTTACAAAATAGTTTTCTAAGAAAGCTTTTGTATTAATTATTGCTGTGCAGCCATTTGGTAAAGAATACAGCTTTGGACTCTTGTTAAACTAGGACATCTTAATGGTAGCAATGAAGCAAGAAGCAGCACTTTTTGGGGGGAGGTTGAGTATTTTCTCTTGCAGGCTACTATTTAGTGATAAAATCTCTTTACTTCAGATTGTCAGGGGAGGAAGACTGAGTGACTTTCTCTGTGCCATTCTCTTTGCTTTCTATTTACCAGACTGTGGTTATCAGAGAATGACTTGAAAATCATGGTCTGTTTTCTTCTCTTGAAGGTATTTAATGATTTTTTTAATATTCATTATTGATCATCTGACAAAACTGATGGCCTGACTTCTGCTAAAAGGTTTTCATGCAGATGAAATAATGCAAGAGACTTTTGAGTTCAGAAGGTCATGTTTGTGTGAATGGCGCAAGCAGGTCTCAACAGCCTGATGCTTCTATCATTTCTGTATTAGCTCTAATGAGTGCAAAACTGGTATCATAACTGGAGTGAAAATAATTAATTTTGAAAAATGTTGATATGAGCAAAAGCCAAGTGTGTGGGATGAGAGATGAAAGTGGTGATAAATTGTGTGGGTGCTCTCCTGTAAGAGTGTGCCTGAATCATTATTCGTTAAACAAAACAAACCAGAAAAAAAAAAAAAAGTTTGTTTTCTGTTTGCAATATTGAGACTTACTTAAAATTTCTTGGCATGTAGTTGGCATTCAGTGAATAATCAAAAGCTTATTTTTGGAAATTAACAGTTGTGACTTCACAGTGACTTGGATTTCACACTTGTAACTGCTAGATTTTTCTTTAATGACATATAAAGAAATGCAACACTTAGTATCCTTCTCTAAAATTTAAGTCAGTGCAGTAGCTGGTCACATGTAATCTTATTCAATCTGCAATATAAGTGCTACAGTGGAGTAGGATTAATTCAGTTTTCCCTCTTTTATTTACTTGTAATTTCTAAATAATTGTTTGTATTCATAGTTTTAGGTATAGTTTTTTTAAAGGTTGGACTCAATGATCCTAGAGGTCTCTTCCAACCTGGTTCATTCTGTGATTCTGATTCTTTAACAAAAGTTGCTCACCTGGAGTCAATATTTTAACTGAGATGAGTCCTTTTTAATTGGGTGAATAAGGTCTAGCTCTGCACGTTTATTAAGCCATGCAGTAAGAACCAGTTTTTCAGCAGTATTCAGGTGGCAAAAGGTACAGGTGGGTAGCTTTCATTCACTCTCTTACATTATAGAGCTTTAAAAAGGTCTACATAAATGCTAGTCCACATCCCTAGATGTTTTTAAGGCCAGGCTGGATGTGGTTCTGGGCAACCCGCTCTAGTGGAAAGTGTGCCTGCCCATGGCAGGGGCCTTGGAACTAGATGATCCTCAAGGTCCCTTCCAGCCCTGACAATTCTGTAATTCTCTGGTAGTCTGTATCTTTAGACAATTAAAAAATATCTGTGTATCAGCCTGCAGCTGATGCCATCTAAAGCAAAATGTCATCCTCTCAACCTTCGATGGGTTAGAATTTGACTTTCTTTTTTTTTGAGGTGAGATGGGAAAGAGAATTGCCTTTCTTCAAACACACCCCTCCCCCTCTTTTGAACCCAGGCTCCTTTTTAACGTGTGAATTGTAGCCCAAATGAAAATCTTCCCACGTGGTTTGTTGTGCTCAAGAAATAAAAAGCAAATGCCATGGAAGAAATCTCAAAATGCATGGGCTAAGAAGTGCAAACCGTGGTGCTGTGATGTGTGTCTGTGACCTCAGGAGTTAGATGTGCTCTCTGTTTTTCCTGTGAATAAATAAGGCTGCACCTTACTCCTTTTTTAAATAGAAAGCTCTAGACAAAGCCATAGATGTTAGACACTTACACTGCTTAATACACTCATGGCAAGTTTACCTTGCTGTAATTTCAGGTGAAATCTGGAATGGATTGCATAGCCCACGTAGAACAGAAAAGTTTTAAACATAGCTGATTTAAATATGAAAGGATGTCCCCTGTATTTTCAGACACTTCAGTCATTTTTCACACCAGTGAGAACACCTCTCAGCTGTGTATTTCCTGTAAATGAAATTCATTTGTTGGGTGAGCCACTAAAGTTGAGAGCTGACTCATCCTGGGGATGAGTTGTGTCAAGCCAAATAGTTGCACCTTCCCCACGACTAGCAATCACCAGGGTGTCCCAGTTGCTCAGCAGCTGCACAAGAATGGGAATAGCTGCTGGGTTTTCTTCGAGGTTTCCACATTCCCTGCTTTGCCTGTGTGCCAATTGTTTCAAAGCATAGAGACCTGGGGGCTTTCTCATTGCTGCACTGCATGCAATCCTTTGTGTCAAAGCCATGCTGGTCTCATACTATTCCCTGTACTACAGGTGAATAGGCCTTACTTGTTTCATTAGGGGTGATGCAATTTTTAATCTATTTGGACATTGTCTAGATAACTTAAAAAATCATAACCAAGTAGCTGAACCATTAATTTCAGAAATGCCTTCTTATGCTGACATCCTTCAGTTCTCTCTCGTGCCAGATGCCAGGAAGATGTGGGTAATTTTCATTGCTAAATAGCTGCTCTAACACAAATGTTTCAGTGCACAGTTTCTTTTGAAATGCTGGATGCCTCCTTGCAAGCCTAGCAGCTCACATATCAGAAGCACAGGTGTGATGATTTGACAGTTACTTACCCCCCTCCGCTTTGTAAAATC
>WBNM01011261.1:31317-41544 GCA_013399055.1 Ramphastos sulfuratus | reverse complement strand
TGCCCACACTTCTCTTGATGTAAACATTTAATTCTAGTATTTTGATACAAAACACTGGAGACCAGGGGACTCCTTGTCATGGCTGAAGGGATTTTTTCTCTTCAGAATGTAGACCTTGGTCTACAAAGTAAGAGACTATATGTAGCTGCAGATTTATGATACCTTCCATTTGAATTCTGTATCCAATTTGTATTTTATGTTGTGCACCACTTTGGGGGTGGGATTTTGTTCAGGTGTTTTCTTTTTCTTCTTCATGAGTGCAGAGAACACAAACAAGAGTTGTGTCTATGCCATGCCTATTTTCAGGAAAAGTCTTTGCTACTGACCATGGCTATGAGTGTGAAGGGAAGAGATAAGCCTGTCAAAAGGAAGGCTTCATTTGCATACTATTTTTAGTAAAGACCAATTCTTTCATCTTTGTAATGATTTCACTTCTTCTACAAGGAGAACTAAAAATAGGATTTGTTTCTCTCTTGGTAATATACTGCAATGAGCTTTACTGTAGCTGTCCAGCTTTCAGATCTGTCAAGTTTTGACTCCAGAGCTCTTGACATTTGCAGACCTCACAGAGTCTCTTAAAATAATCCTAAAAGTTCAACCAATGACCAGAAGATTTCACCTTATACTATGATGGAATTTCATAGAATGGGACATCTCTTTCAGTTCTGAAATCAATACTCTAAGGCAAATAATCTGGAGTCCTGTGTGCAGTTCTGGAGCCTCCAGCACAGGAAGGACATTGAAGTGTCAGAGTGGGTCCAGAGGAGGCCATGAAGATGCTCAGAGGGCTGCAGCAGCTCTACTATAAGGACAGGCTGAGAGAGTTGGGGCTCTGCAACCTGGAGAAGAGAAGGCTTCAAGGAGACCTTAGAGTAGCCTTCCAATATCTGAAGGGGGCTACAGGAAGGCTGGGGAGGGACTATTGACAAGGTCTTGTAATGCCAGGCCAAGGGGCAATGGGTTTGAACTGGCAGAGGGGAGATTGAAAATGGATTTTAGGAGGAAGTTCTTTGTAGTGAGGGTGGTAAGACACTAGCACAGGTTGCCCAGGGAGGTTGGGTGATTCTGTGCTCCACAACCTCCCTGGAGGTGTTCAAGGCCAGGTTGGACAGGACCTTGAGTGACCTGTACTAGAGGGGGCTGGAACTAGATGATCCTTGAGGTCCCTTCCAACCTTACCATTCTATGATTCTATGATTAGTATAGTTTTAGCTTACAGTAATGCCCATGGATGTGAATACTATTATACCAGCTTTGGTGGTCCTGAGGCAGAATGCATCCACCCTGTTAAACTCTCACTGCAGAAAACTGATGTCTGGGAGGCTGAGTTGCTTTAGAATAGTTTAAAGGTCCAAGGGACAAAGAGCAGCAAACATGTATGACGTGCTGTAGCAGTTTTCTCTGTGCTTAGCACAAAACTGAGCATAGTTAGACCGAAACAAAGTTGTTGATCCAGGAGTCCAATTCACTCCTGGATTTCTACATGGGTCACATTGCTATGAGGAGATCATTTGTGTTAATACCAACTAGAGTTTGTGGAAGATCTACAGAGTGAACATTACCACCTAGTGGTTGACTATAGTGGATAGGAGAAAAGAACTACACACTCCTGCATTTAGGCCATGCATTTGCCTTTTAAATTCTGCTTATTGTGGGCAGAGGCTTAAATATATGACAGCAGAGATCTGTTGTGTTTCTGCTGAGTTCAGTCTGTAACTATTGCATTGTACTCGGCAAGTACTTCACCAGGACATGGAGAACCAAGGAAAAGTGAACTGGCAGTTAGGATCACAAATCCTTTGGCCTCAGATTAACTCCAACAGCATGACTGCTACTGTACAGTAGGTGTGCAGATTAACTCCAACAGCATGACTGCTACTGTACAGTAGGTGTGCAGTGCTACTGAGTAGTTTCTGCACTAAAAGTGAAACAGCTGCAAGCAGTGTTCTGCCTGGTGAGAACAGAGAACAGCTCTGCTGAGGGACTGGCTGAGCTTAACTGGTCTAATACAAGCATAGGGACTGAGTATGTTTTGTTTGTCCTTTGCCAAGTTGTTAGTTAAAAAATAGAAATTAGTTTTTAACTTATTAAATAAAGTGAAGTCATTTATTAAAAACTGTAAGTAGGGTTTTTTTGTTCCCTGAAAGTGTTCCTTAAGGTTCCCTTCTGCTGACAATCCAGTTCCGTAGCTCGATACTCTACAGCATCGCTTATCAACTCCAAAGAGAAGAAACACAGAAAACACAGAAACACAGAATCATTGTTAGGGGTTGCAAGGCACTTCCAGAGATCATCAAATCCAACCACCCTGCCAAAGCAGACCACCTAGGGCAGGCCACACAGGAATGCATCCAAGTGGGTTTTGAAAGTCTCCAGAGAAGGAGACTCTACAACCTTTCTGGCCAGCCCATTCAAGCGCTCCTTCTCCCTCACAACAAAGAAGTCTCTCCTTGTGTCGAGGTGGAACCTCCTGCATTCTAGCTTGTACCTGTTGCTCCTTGTCCTATCACTGGGCACTGCCAAAGAGAGACTTCATCTTGACACCCACTCCTTTATAGATTTTGGTAAGATCACCTCTCAGCCTTCTCAAGGCTCAAATAGCCCCAGGTCTCTCAGTATTTCTTCATAGGAGAGATGTTCAAGTCCTGCAATCATCCTTGTAGCTCTCCATTGGACTGTGTCGAGCAGATCCTTGTCTCTCTTGAACTGGGGAGCACAAAACTGGACACAGTATTCCTTGTGTGGTCTCACCAGGGCAGAGAGGAAAGAAAACCCTTCTAGATCAGCCAGACACACTTTTCTTAATGCACCCCAGGATGTCGTTATCCTTCTTGGCCACGAGAGCACATTTCTGTCCCATGGATAAGCTGTTCTCCACTAGGACTCCAGAGTCTTTCTCCACGGATCAGCTTTCCAGAAGGACAACCCCTAGTCTGTAGTGGTGCCTGGTGTTACTGCTCCCCAGACATGGGAGACTGAGCTTGTCCTTATTGAACTTCACGAGGCTTGCCTTTGGCCAGCTCTCCAGCGTGTCCAGATCCTGTTGGATGGCAGCACAGGCTTCCAGTGTGTCAATCCCTCTCCCCTCCCCAGTTTTGTATCATCAGTGAAGTTGCTGAGGGTACACTCAATCCCCTCATCCAGGTCATCGATGATGGTATTGAACAAAACTGGACCCAGTACAGATCCCTGGAGAACACCACTGGCCACAGGCTTCCATCTATATGCTGCTGATTACAACTCTCTGAGTTCTGTTGTTGATCAGTTACCCAATCCACCTCATGGCCCAATCACCTAACCTACCTTTATGGAGCTCATCTATGAGGATGTTATGGAAGATGGTATCAAAGTCCTTGCTGAAGTCAAGACAGATGATATCCACTGCTCTCCCTTGATCTGTCTGTTTGCTCATGCTATCAGATTAGTCAAGCACAATTGCCTCTTAGTTAATCCATGCTGGCTATTCTTGATAACCCCCTTCCATGTGGTTAGAGATGGTCTCCAGAATAATCTGCTCCATCACCTTTCCAGGGATGGAGGTGAGGCTGGTTGTTCTACAGCTGTTCAGATCTTCTTTACTGCCCTTTTTGAAGACTGGAGTGACATTGGCCTTCTTCCAGTCCTCAGGCACCTCCCCTGTTCTCCAGATCTGTCAAACATGGTGCAGCAATGATGTCAGCCAGCTCCCTCAGCATTCATTCATGCATCCTCTCAGGGCCCATGGATTTGTGCAGTTTTATTTCAGCACTCATCGATGCAGGGCCCATGGATTTGTGCAGTTTTATTCCATCCAAGCAATCTCTATCACAGTATCACAGTATAAGCAAGGTTGGAAGAGACCTCAAAGNTCAAGCACCTCAATGTCCTTCTTAAATTGAGGGGCCCAGAACTGGACACAGTACTCAAGGTGTGGCCTAACCAGTGCAGAGTACAGGGGGAGAATGAGCTCCCTGCTCCTGCTGGCCACACCATTCCTGATGCAGGCCAGGATGCCATTGGCCTTCTTGGCCACCTGGGCACACTGCTGGCTCATGTTTAGGCGGATGTCAATCAGCACCCCCAGATCCCTTTCTTTTTCGCTGCTCTCCAGCCACTCCAACCTAAACCCAATTCCTGCTGACCAGTAAAGAGTCTTCCTCCCTCCACTTTTGCTCTCTTCTAATTTGGATAGGCTTTGAGTTTCTGAAGTAGCTCATGTGTTTGTGGTTAAATTTCAGTTCTCCATATACTCCTGACACTACTTCCCCCACCCCCAGGGAAAAAAAAATAGTAACATGTTTCCAATTCATTTGAAACATCAAATCAGTTATGTTAAGAGATTAGTATTCATCTTGGTATTCTTGGCATTCCTTATCATGCCTTCAATGTCTAACGAGAGCAGGAAATAAAACAACAAACAGTTAATGAGAGAAAGGGTCTTAAAGAGGAATATTTTTAATAGCTTTGGTTTGGTTTTTGTTTGCTTTTGGCTGTGTTGGGGTGTTTTGTGCATATGTGGGGAAATGTTTGCTATAAAATTCTTTTTAAAAAATAATCAAGAAAGAAGAAAACTTTCAATTTTCTGTGCTCAAGCTATGATGTTCACTGCAGATATTATCATTACTATGATTTTTTTTCCCCAGATAATTGATTTTCAGTAACCAGTGGAAAAGAATTTGACAAAGACTGGCTTGAGTAGGCAGCAGTCTGAATAGTAGATGGAATTTTTTTTGTGTCTTTAAAGACAAGGGCCACCTAGTGTAACTTTGCTCCCTATTCCTGCCCCCAGACTTTACCTACATCCCCAAGGAATCTGGAGTCACTGGAGTCTCAGTAATGACAGCTAGCAAGTACAAGCAAGTCTGGTAAGAGGACCAAGCTAGAAGCCAAAGTGGAAAAGTTGTCTTTTATCATGGAGTATGAAAAGCAACTCAGAAACTGGGATAAAAATATCTGTATCCACTTCTGTATCTCTGTGTTCTTAAACCAGGAAGAGTAAGGCTTCAGACTGCAATTGCTTCCAGACACAAAAATGAGGCAAATAGTCATTATGAATACTGAAAATTATTTTAGTTATGAATTTATGTATTTCTATGCTTGTTAGTGTAGTCTTCAGAATTCTTACTGTCAGCTTGTGAGTTTTATTTTTCTTATGGACAACTTAAAAAACTTCTATATACTGCAAATGAGACTCTTCTATAGCATAGGTATAACTGCTTCCTCTCAAGAAGGATCCTAAATATACACAAACACTTTTGAATATACACACTGGAGTCCTGTGTACAGTTCTGGAGCCCAGGAAGGACATGGAACTGGATGATCTTTGAGGTCCCTTCCAACCTTACCATTCTATGATTCTATAATTCTCTTCTCCCTAGTGTCAAATGACAGAACAAAGATAAATGGCCTGAAGCTGTGCCAGGGGAGGTTTAGTTTGGGTATTAGAAAGAAATTCTTTACTGAAAGAGTGGTTGGGCATTGGAATATGTTGCCTGGGGAAGGGGTGGAGTCGGCATCCCTTGAGGTGTTCCAGAAAGATGGGCACATAGCCCTTTGGGATGTGGTGTAATGGCCTTGGTGGCTCTAGATTGACAGTTGGACTCAATGATCTTGGGGATCTTTCGCAGCCCAAATAATTCTATGATTTGTACATGACAAAGAGATGAAACAATTTCTGACATAGATGCACCCTGACTTCACATGTAGATGCAGCCTAACTTCACTAGAATGTACTCAGTTTATGCCTTGTTGACTCCTACAGGACTTGAGCACATCCTAAACCTTAAGTCCCTACCAGTTGCTATGCTGAATCTCACTGGTGACAGGCTGTGCATAAAATCACCTCTGTGGTTTCATTTATATTAATGATGATGACCTTTTATCTGTGAGGTCTCACGGGGTCTAGTGACAGGAGATTCACAGTGGTCTGGTATTTATGTGTATAAAAATTCCTCCTGTCTTTGGATTTTAGGTGGAGGAGTATCAGTGTTTAACCAGATTTCAGACTTGCTTAAGGAGTTACCTGCTGACTGCACTGTTTGGTAGTTCTCCCACATCAAGGTCTTCAATTAAATCCCTCTTAATCCTCCTCTTTTTTTTTTATGCTCTTTTATACTGTGGGTGACACATCAGGGCTGACATTTCCTTAAAATAATTCAGGACCCACATATTCTCCTTCACATTGATTTCCACCAGTTGTGCAGTGTGTTATTTCCCCAATGCTCCATCAACAGTTCTTGGCCTAAGTAATTACAGTCTCCTTAGCTTAGAAAATGCTATTTCAAAGTTAAATTCTACAGTTTGAAGTGGAACTACTTTTTTGTTTTGTTTTTTTTTTTTTTGTAAGATGGTTTTCAAAATGTTCAGGGACAGAAGGTAGGAACTGAGTGATACAAAAAGATGTAGGAGGAAAAGAAAAAGGAAAAAAGGAGGAAAACCAACAACAAATTGTTATGGAACATGTGCTAGTAAGTACAATAAAATTTCCTTATTAACAAGCAAACCCTTTGTTGTAAGAACTGATTAAGATGTTTACTCTTGATTAATGAGATTACTCTGCTCATCAGAAAAGTTTGGTGACATCAGAAATCTGCAAGTGCTGCAAAAGGATAAGATTTGATTTGTTTTTATTGGTTCAACATGCAAGAACCTGTCTAAGCTTTCTACCTTGGGGTTTCCTTGCAGTCAGATTTCATCTGTGCAGAGACACACACCTGCATGGATGCACACAGGCTCTTCACTGAAAGAAAGTATGACATAGGCACAGAAGTAGGAAGTATATAAGTTTATAGGTAGAGTTAAAAAAAGAATCAGTAAGCTAAACCATGTCTACCTTGGGGTTTCCTTGAAGTCAGATTTCATCTGTGCAGACACACACACCTGCATGGATGCACACAGGCTCTTCACTGAAAGAAAGTATGACATAGGCACAGAAGTAGGAAGTATATAAGTTTATAGGTAGAGTTAAAAAAAGAATCAGTAAGATAAGCCCTGTCTTAATTAGATGAAAGTCCTTTTCTGAACTGAAATTTGCATTGCAAGACTGCTCCCTTTGTAGAACTTATTTCAATTTCGTGGCAAAATAAAGCATGGCAGATTATTAATTTAGGATGCAGAGTTATGCTTATGGTACCATTTGGTAACACTGCTGATTAAATGGTTTAAACAATCAGTTCTGGGGGCAGCATTCAATAACATGCTGCTGTTCTAAGTAACTTCACTCAAAGCTGAGGCAGTGGCAGGTCCTGCCTGTATACACTATAGCTGCTCTTGGTTAAGTAACAGCTTTAATTTCATTAGGTATGACCCACTAGAGTGGAGCAAGCAGGATTTAGCTCTTTGCTATCTGTGGATCTGTACCTTGGGCTTTTGCCAATATTGTTTCTTTGAAAGGAAGATCGAGATAAAATTGCAGCCTTTCGAATGCCAGTTTGTGCTTGCAGCTTTGTTAATTCATTTTTTTTGGGTTGTTTTTGAACTCTCAATGAAGCATTCTTGCATAAATAAAGCGTACTGTTATAAAATAAATGATGTGCAAGATGTAGAAACTGAGAGATAATAAAGTGGACTGGATTACTGTTCATACATAGCTTTGCTACTTGAAGAAAAAGCAATCTGATTGAAATAGTTTGCTGATAGCCTTGCCAGAAATAACATGAAGAGAAAGGAAAGATTGTAGATAAACCAGAAAAAAACACTGAGTCAATGTCCTTAAATATTCTTGTTTTAAGAAGGCACTTGTTTTTTTTTCCCTACCAAGGACTAAAATTGAACTAACCAAGCCTTGCTCATCTTCTGTTTGGAAGAATTTGCCCTGAACAAATGACAGCTTTGATAGCAATAAGAAGCTGGTTATGAGACAGATGCTTCGTAATACATTACTTGCCCAGATATCAGATCATTACTGAGCACTTGAAGGACATCCTCAGCTATTCCACTCACAGAATCAAAGAATGAGCCAGACTGGAAAAGACCTTCAAGATCATAAAGTCCAACCCATTACTTAACACCTAATTAACTAAGTGCCTTATCCAGCCTCTCTTTAAACACCTCCAGGGATGGTGACTCCACCACCTCCCTGGGCAGCCCATTCCAATGCCAATCACTCTNTGGATGTGGCACCATTCACCACCACTCTCTGGTCCCAGCCCTCCAGCCAGTTCCTGACCCATATCAGAGTGACTCTGTCCAAGCCAGGAGCTGCCAGCTTGGCCAGGAGCTTGCTGTGGCAGCCGGTGTCAAAATCTTTGCTGAAGTTCAGTTAGATTCCATCCACAGCAAGCCCTGCACTCACCAGGAGGGTAACCTGAGCATAAAAAATCAGGTTGGTCAGGCAGGACCTGCCCTTCATAAACCCATGCTGATGGGGCCTGATCCTGTAGGTGTCCTGTGATTGCACTCACGATGATCTGTTCCATTATCTTGGCCTGGCACTGAGGTCAGGCTGACAGGTCTGTACTTTCCCAGGTCCTCCTGTACAGAGGAGGATCAATGGCAGAAAAACAAAGTCCTCCTTGGATGTCAGCCATTGAAGAAGAGATCTTGACCTTCATGATCCCTCAGATTTGTACTGCCATGTAGGGAATGGAAAACCTTCTTTGTCACCAGTTTAAGGTAACCTACTCTGTCTGCTTCTCCCTGCGGGTCCAACATTTCACTTTCTGCACCTGCAGCATGGATTTGGCAGTGTCCTTGCTTTCCACAAACATTTCTACAAACGTTAGTAGCAACTACAAACATTGAACATAATCACTCCTAGAAGCAGACACCATCTGCAAAAATATGCTGTTGACTTCTGGCAGTACAGTTGCTTAGAAGAGGCTAAGCTGAAAATTCACAGCATTGAGCAGAGACAAAGCAAACCTAGGACGAAGCAAACCCAATTTAGCAAGATGGTATTTCCTTGTGCATCACATAGCCTGGGACAGCATTTGCCTGGTAGCAACCTAGCATATTGGCATCAAGATACAGCATGCAGCCATGCCTATGAAGATGGGCTTTATAGCCTGGGTTTTTTGCTTAGTTAAATCAAAGGCAAATTAAATGTGCATTGTATATCTTACTGTTTGTATCTACACTAAGGAGAGAACAGAGGAGACCTTTATAGAGATTGTTTAAGGGTCCTTGTGCATGGTAGCTATAAATTCATATTTCAATATTAGAAGAGCTGAAATTGATGTATATATTGCAGTTTCAGTTCATCACCCTGGTTTATGTCAATTCAGAAACAAAAAAATTCTCCAACTCCTGAAATTCTCAGCTGCTTGTCAAATTTTGAGTAGTGAGCAAAAGGAGAAATGACACATGTGGCAGATGAAATTGATGACAATATCATTTTAGCAACACAGATCAAATATTGTAGGCCAGAAAGTTTACAAACTCAATAAACATGCACATGGGAACTCTAAAAATTACATTTCATGGAAGCAAACAGGATTTGTCCAGTGTTAAAGAAAGGAAATAAGTAGGCCTGAGGCAGAAGGAAAAATCTACCTTAAAGTACATGCAATAGATTTTATTCTTAATGATCTTTATAATGAGGTCCTTCCATGATCCTCAGGAGTACTGGCATTTAGTCAAGTTACACAGAAATGTGCAGTTGGTTCATGCCCTAATTGCAGCCCATGCATTAAAAATAACACAGGCTAAGATGTTTAGTTATGCTATTCAATAATTGCAGCACACTGGATAATCTGACTGAACTTAGGTCACTGGGAACAATGTTTTTAGCTTTCAACACTTCTTCCACAGCATCTTCATTGGCAAGCATAGGAGGAATGGGTTAGGCGAATGGACAGTAGGGGTGGCTTGAGAAGTGGTTGAAATACAGGACTCAGAGGGTTGTGGTCAGTGGCAGAGAGTCTAGTTGAAGGTCTGTAACACATGGTGTTCCCCAGGGGTCAGTACTGCTTCCATTTCTAGTTGATATAGTCATCAGCAACCTGGGTGAGGGGACAGTGTACCCTCAACAAGTGTGCTGATGGTGTAAAACTTGAAGAAATGGCTGACACACCAGGAGGTTGTGCTGCCATCCAGTGTCACCTGAAAGAGTGGAGAGTTGGGCAGAGAGTAACCTTATGAAGTTCAACATAGAATCATAGAAAGTTAAAGCTGGAAGGGACCTCAAAGATCATCCCCACTAGGACAGGTCACTCAAGGCCTCATCCAACCTGGCCTTGAACACCTCCAGGGAGGTTGTGGCACAGGTTGCCCAGGGAGGTTGTGGCTGCTCCCTCCCTGAAGGTGTTG
>WBNM01011261.1:13924-30952 GCA_013399055.1 Ramphastos sulfuratus | reverse complement strand
ATTGTGTTTCTGTATTACCTTTAACTTGTAACTATTCCTGTCTGTTGTGTATATCTCTGCTTGTACATTGTGCTGAGCTGTAAATAGAGCTTCAGTCCTTAACTTCCAGCCAGCTGAGTCTAGTCTGGGGGATTTTACAAAGTGGGGGGGGGGCAGGGATCTCCCCAAAACCATCACAGAGATAAAAAGCCAAAGTATAAACATTTCTTCTCCCTTTGCTGCTGAGTGCTGGATCCCTTCACTTCTCCTTTGCTTTGCTCTAGTATCTTCCACAAACCTTGGCTAACAGGTAACATGTAAGCCTTGCTGGTTGTTTTCTGTCTGAGGAAAGAGAAGGTGGTGTTGGGCCCCTTCTGGGCTTCTTTTCTGTGTCTGGGAGGGAAGTTTGGATTTCTGTATCATTTCTCAATTGTATATAAGTGTACATACATGTAAATGTATTGCATATATATGCTTGTGAATTTAGCTTTGCTCTAGGTAGAGCTTTATCTTACTTCCAATCCGTCTCAGCTGATCTGGCAAATTTCAGCTAGGGGGAGGGGGGAAGTTCCTCAACCCTCTACAACAAAGTTCACAGAAAGCAGCTAGATAAACTGATGTTGAAGTCAGCTTAGTTTTATGTAAAAGGTAGATGACTACTTCTTAACCCAATTATCTGTATTGTGCTGGCAGTGATACCAGCTGGAATCTTTTTGCTTCTAAAGAAGTTTCTTCTGTACAACTCTCATCTAAAGACCAGAAACGTTTTCATCTTTTTTTTACTCATTTCTATTTAATGCTGGTTGACAACTCAAGTGCTAAGAGGTGGCTAAGAGAACATATAGGGTATTAGGAGCATCTCCTTTAAGTGGTTGGAGGACAAAGTGGCTGAAGTGTTGATTATTAATTACTTCTTATTTTCCACTTAAATGAGACTCAACTCATCTTCTGAACAAGAAAACCTCAAGCACAATGAGCTGCTTGTTTCTGGTACACTGTAACAGGTGCCTCTTCTGCACACACCTGCCCATGCCCTCTGAATGCTTGTAAAACAGTCTGAGCCCCTATCTAGTAGGGGGCATGCAGCACTACAGGTGCATTGGCTGGAGACTGAAAGGAGACCAAGATTAATTTATTAATTCTGCACTTTAATTTGTTGGCAGTAACACATATCAAGGAGGAAACCACCCAGCAGCACAGAAATTGGGAAAGAGGAGAAATCCCACTTAATGCAACTGGCTACCAATAAAGTCCTCTTAATCTTGTTTAAAGGGCTTAGCATCAGACTCATAACTTCAATTATTAAAGTTGTATGAATCTTCCTCAGTAAGTCAATTTATTGGAGATTTCTATACATACTGAGATTGTTGAAATTTTCAAGAAAGGGTAGCTTGTTCAAATTTTCAAGGAAGAGCTTAAGCTCAAAAAAAATAGGAGAGAATGAGATGTGCTGAAAATTTATTTGAAGAAAAAACCATTTTCCCATGTGTGCTATTAAAAGCTTCATTAATATAATCATATAATCATTTGCCTCTTTTTTTTTTTTTTTCTTCTTACTGGAATATTTTCTTATTCACTGTTCACACTGGAAAGCATTCATNCCCTCCCTGGAGGTGTTCAAGGCCAGGTTGAACGAGGCCTTGAGTGGCCTGTGCTAGTGGGAGGTGTCCCTGTCTATGGCAGGAGTTTGGAACTAGATAAGCTCTGATAAGCTTCCAACCTTACCATTCTATGAGTCTATGATTCTATGACAATGACTACTGCCACATGAAAAATGCTCAGTGACTTATTTATCACATCCTGTTCAAATCTGTTTTGGAAACACCCCCTGAAATTTGCTATATAAGCTATAAGCATGAATAAAGTGGTTCCACATCCCTGCATGGTAAGATGAAGTAGTGCTGCACTCCAGTCTTACAGATAAAGGCCTGAAACAGAGGAAGCATCAAAAGTGCTTCTAAATTTTGGTCCTTGCTTGAAGACGTGGTTTTGAGTGATATTACCATTAAATAACATGTTTTGTGTTCACAAGGTAGCTGTTACTGACTTTCAGTACCCTGAAATGATAATTGTATTTCAGGCTGTGAAATAAAAAAAAAAAAAAAAGTAAAAAAAATAAAATGAAGAGGTTCTCTCAAACAAGTCTGTTCTTCCTATTCTTGGTCTTCTCATGCTGAGTAAGACTCCTCATTTTAACTCTCTGTCTGCCCAGAAGGTGGATATAAGCAAATGTAGGCATTTGAAATGTGTATATTAATATCTGAGCTGGTAGCACTGAGGCTCTTTGCAGAGTCAAAAGAAAGAAATAAACAAGTAGGATGCAACAGATCTGCCACAGATGACATCTGAAATACATCAATAGAATTGCACTCTAGCACCTGCTTCTGCAAGAGGGATGTAATCCACAGAATGGCACCTAAAGCTAGGTGAAATTAATCTCACCTTCTGTGTTTCACCCAACTGGCTCCCGACTGAACCACCTGTGCCACACTTTGTATTCTTGGCTAGCCGGAGCTAGCTTTGACACCAACATATCTTTAGTTCCTTCTCTCCATCTGTCTGCTTTGCCCTGTGTTAGAGCAAGGCATTCTCTTT
This sequence comes from Ramphastos sulfuratus, assembly GCA_013399055.1. NCBI lineage: Eukaryota > Metazoa > Chordata > Aves > Piciformes > Ramphastidae > Ramphastos > Ramphastos sulfuratus. The sequence goes on along the minus strand of WBNM01011261.1, from coordinate 28,378 downwards.
TCCAGTGCCTTGTGGGACTTCACAAGTGGCAGGCTAGGCAAGGACAGGAGATGGTATTTGTGTTCCTGCACTTTCCAAATCTGTGAAGGTTGCAGCCAAACTCCTGATCCTCGCTTGCATTCTGCAAACAAGATCAATCACAGGGTATAAATAGGTCAGCCTACAGCTTCCCCAGAATGGTGGAGCTCTTCTAATGCTGTTGATAGCTCCTGAATATGAATTGGTGTTGATACTGTCTGCTGACTATATATGATCTCAGAGTCTTGTAAGCTATTTAACCTGCTGTATTTCAACAGATAAAATTCTCCATGTGCAGATCAAGGACACACTCCTTTCTTCTGCTCACCCTTCAATTGGCTTTAAACATGAGATTTCTTAAATCAGCTACTATTTTATCCTTCCTAAAATAATCAGAACTCTGTTTCTTCTGATTTTCTTCATAAAATGTCAGACTTCAATAAAAAACAAACCCCACTTCCCTCAAGGTAGAGAAAGAAAAACCATCCAAACCCCCCCAACTTCAGGACAGACTATGATACACATAGCATTAGTGATGATGATTTGAGCTGTTGGTTACAAGAGGGATTTAAAATATCTTGTGCTTAAAAAGGTAAGGTCATCATACAGACTTGTAGGGTTTTTATTATTTTAGTGTATGCTCATACATTAGTGTTGCAGTTCAAGGTTTGGAATTGCTTTCAGCTATCAATTTTATCAGCAGGAAAGCATAGGCTTTAGATGTAACAAAGCTACCTATTAACTTAGATTATATTTACAAAATAGTTTCAATCAGGAAAGAAGACTTTATCAGAAGATCAAGTTTTATGACATAAGGTATAGGGAGGAATAGAGGAATTTAGTGACCTTTTCTATAAGCAGATTTAAGCTACTATTTTCTTACTCTGCAGGAAATTCCTTAACCCACTGTATATCTGAAACCATGGTACTGGTTGTTCTAACATTTCTGGTTCAAACTGTTCTCTCCTAATTTACCATTCTTTCCATTCAGCATGGGTACTGTGGGCACTGTATCTGCCACTGCCTACCACTTCACTTTTTCCTTCTTCTTGTTTCAGGTAGCTGAGAAAGAAATGCTTCAATTCAAGTCTGCATTCAAAGCAAAACAAAAGTCCTGCTATTTGTAGTCATAGAATCATAGAATGGTAAGGTTGAAAGGGACTTCAAGGATCATCTAGTTCCAACCCCCTGCCATAGGCAGAGACACCTCCCACTAGCACAGGTCACTCAAGCCCTCCTCCAATCTGGCCTTCAACACCTCCAGGGAGGGAGCAGCCACAACCTCCCTGGGCAACCTGTGCCAGTGTCTCACCACCCTCACTGCAAACAACTTCCTCCTAACATCCAGTTTCAATCTCCCCTCTGCCACTTCAAACCCATTGCCCCTTGTCCTGTCATCGCAAGACCTTGTCAATAGTCCTTCCCCAGCCTTCCTGTAGGTCCCCTTCAGATCCTGGAAGGCTACTCTAAGGTCTCCTGGAAGCCTTCTCTTCTCCAGGCTGCAGAGCCCCAACTCTCTCAGCCTGTCCTCACAGCAGAGCTGCTGCAGCCCTCTGAACATCTTCGTGGCCTCTTCTGGACCTGCTCCAACAGTTCCATGTCCTTCCTGTGCTGGGGGTTCCAGAACTGCACACAGGGCTCCAGATGGGGTCTGAGGAGAGCAGAGTAAAGGGCTGTAATATTAAGCACTATAAAGATAGTGGAAATTAGTCTTTCATTAATTCTTCAGAAGGCTTGAATAATATTCTTCTGTAGGTTGGGAAGTGTGCGTGCTGGGATGCTCCCTTTTATCTTAGGAAAATTAATTTGTTTACTTTTATTTTTAATATAATCCTGAAAGAAGATAAATTTCTGTGAGCACACTGAACTGTGATAAAGGCTTAATTATCACCTTTTGATGATGACAATTAGCCTTTGTGAAGCCTTCTGTTATTACAGTGCATTTGCAAAGCAGTTACCTTTATTAAATTTTTTTGTTGTTCTTGTTAAGCCTTTTCATTCCCAATGCCTCTGCCAAATTTCTATTCACATTGAGATTGCTGAACATGGTTTGCTATGTTGAAACAAAGTTAATAAATTCTGCTGTTTAATCAGAAGTTAAAACACAGGTGAGAGGAATCTTTTGTATTTCTCATGGTAACTTTTTGAAGTTTAATTTCTGTTGTTTATTTGACAGGATTAAAGTAATGTTTGTTGTTTTCATGCCTGTAATTGTTCACTATTCCAAAGTACTAATACAAGAATAAGCTTTTGCAAGCAGCAGAATCATAGAATCATAGAATGGTAAAGTTGGAAGGGACCTCAAGGATCATCTAGTTCCAACCCCCTGCCATAGGCAGGGACACCTCCCACTAGCACAGGTCACTCAAGGCCTCCTCCAACCTGGCCTTGAACCCCTCCAGGGAGGGAGCAGCCACACCCTCCCTGGGCAACCTGTGCCAGTGTCTCACCACCCTCACTGCAAACAACTTCCTCCTAACATCCAGCTTCAATCTCCCCTCTGCCACTTTAAACCCATTGCCCCTTGTCCTCTCATTGCAAGACCTTGGCAATAGGCCCTCCCCAGCCTTCCTGTAGCCCCCTTCAGATCCTGGAAGGCTACTCTAAGGTCTCCTGGAAGCCTTCTCTTCTGCAGGCTGCAGAGCCCCAACTCTCTCAGCTTGTCCTCAGAGCAGAGCTGCTCCAGCTCTAGGAAGAAATTCAGCTTATTTCTGTTACGTGAAAGGGGAGTAGGTATTTTTATTCAAGTGTTTTTCCCTACCTGAAAATGTCACTGTATTGGAAGGAAATATGTTAATTTAGTGATTTGATGAAAACTGTTTGGAAAAGCTTTGCAGTACCAGAGTATGTGTGCATGTGAGAGAGAGCTTTCCTATAAAGTTCATCAGCTAGTTCTTGTTGAAATAATTGCATCTTTCTGTAGGGATGAGTGAGACCACAAAGCAGTACACACATTCTACCTGATTCAAGGGTTAAGCCTACAGATACCAATTTATGTACTGATGATTTTGTTTGAAGCTGAGGGGTTTAGGAAGTAGCAAGAATGTTTCTGCTTTAAGAGGGGCCACATAGGGAGTGTAGGTGACCCCAACACAGGTAGTGCCTCACTTATGGCGATCACAGTGTCTTAGAGGGACAGAAAGGTCTGGGTGCTGGTGATAAGATCCATTGAAAGTTCAAGCCTGGTGAGGAGGCAAACAGCCTGGAGCCAGCCAAGCAGGTCAGCAGGAGCAAGTGAATCCAGATCCAAGGACAGGGATGGAAAGAAGGCTTCATTGTGCATTTAAGGGTTGGCAAGGAGTCAGGGATGGAGATTCCTATGATGATGCTGAGGTGGAGACTAGTGGCACCCGACAAAGGTGAAAGGGAAATTAGCTTTTTTGTCTCATGGGTGGGTTCAAGGAAGAGTAAGGTAGGGCTAGTAAGTCCCATTACTGCCCTGAAGGGTTTGATGCTGGAAAAGGGACAAGAGTCACAAGTTACAGAAAGGGAAAATGCAGTGGAGAACAGAGGAGAAGTTGGGGCTGGGTGGTGAATTCAGCATACTCGAACACTGCAGCAGCAGCCCAGGGAAGTCTGCGACTCCACCACTCCCCAAGAAANATTTTACAAAGCGTGGGGGGGTGGGGAACTCCCAAACCATCACAGCAATACAAGGACATGGCACTTTAGGACATGGTTTAATGGTCTCAGTCGTCTTAGCTGATAGTTGCACTTGATGATCTTTTCCAACTGAAATGATTCTGTGATTCTATGCACCTCAATACCTGCTAGTTTTGATATCTTGACTGGATGAATCCATGAGAAAATTGGTGTGACTCTGGAGATATTCAAAACCTGCCTGTGTGATCCTGTGTGATCTGGTGTAGGTGATCCTGCTCTGGCAGGAGTGTTGGACTGGATGAGTTTTCGAGGTCCCTTCCAGCCCCTGACATTGTGTGATTCTGTGACTCTGTGATTCAGAGTATCTCTCTTTGCTTTTGCTTCCACATGTGGTCTTTCCTTCTACTTAATATTATTGAATTCCTTCTACCTTATAAATGTCCTTTTGCTTTATTTTCCCCTTTCCTCTGTCCATCTAAGAAAGAAAGTGGTAAAGCAGCTTTGGTAGGCATTTGGCCCCCAGCCACACATTTGGATAAAATCAAATTGGGAGATTTACTCCTGAAGTACATCTAGTGCACTGCAGTTACTAATGTGTACAGATACATTTAATCAGGGTGGTAAATCTTACTCCCATCTTTCAGGACATACTGAGATGGTAGGTACTGTGAGAAAGCTGTTGAGATTACTCATGCAATGCCAAGTCATGCTTTGTGCCATATAAAGAGGCAGGTAGGACTTGCACTTTCTTGCCTTCTATTCACTTCTCAGCTCCTTGTTGGTTTCCACACAAGTTTTGAGTCAGTTTGGCTTCCTCAGGAGTGAAGTGGATTTTTTGGTTGGTTTGTGCTGTTTTGCTGACTCATGTCTGTTTGGCAGTTGGGATTTCCTTTCTGTAATGGTTTAGCTCAAAGACTAACCTTTCTGCTCCCCCAACACTAAAGTGAGGGGAAAAGTAACACACAAAACTCAGGGTTGACATAAAGAGATAGGAGCTTAATATAACATAAGATACCATAACCACAATGCATACATACCTGAGCTAATAATCTAAGTAATCTAATCATACAATGTATGATTAATTTATCTTAGCCTGTTTGCAGAATAAGCAGAGAGAAATACAGGAAAGAAAAACCAGCAAAAAACAGAAAACCAAAACCAGTGAGCTACCTGACTGCCACTTGTCTTGTGGCCATGTCTGCAGAAAGGAGCCAAAGGTAGTGGATATTAAATGTGAATTAAATTTCTATGGTGAATTATTAATGGTCTGTATGCTTATTAATGTACTTCCAATCACACTTTTGATGTATAATCATAGAATCATAGAATGGTAAGGTTGGAAGGGACCTCAAGGATCATCTAGTTCTAACCCCCTGCCATAGGCAGGGACACCTCCCACTAGTACAGGCTACTCAAGACCTCCTCCAACCTGGCCTTCAACATCTCCAGGGAGGGAGTCCTTGGTGTAAAGAGTGCCCTATCAAGGTCTAAGTGTAATCCTAAACGTTGTGGAATTTCTGTGCCAAAGTTACTGGTGTAAACAAGTGGAGTCCTGCAGCTGGCTAACTGGCTCTGGATGAAATGCATCAGTGGCTCTCCTCATACCTGATGACTTTTGTTGTACTCTAGTCGTAAACAGTGGTGTAAGGAGATCCTCAAGAGTGCATGAGCTTTGCTATAGTCATTGCAGTGACTATGTATCATCATAGCTCTTTTTAATGATAATCACAAAATTTTTGGTTGATAGTTAACTTCACCAGACTGCATTTCTTGCACAACTATTACATCTCTCTCTTTCATCATCGTACCGGGTTAGAGCGGATCCCTCCCCCGGTAGAGTGAACTCATTACAACATGGATTTTTGGCAAGTCAGGAAAAAGGAAATTGTATTTCTTATAGTCTAAACCAAATATAACAGTAGAAGGAGAATAAACTACTGCAGAAACAGAATAACCTTAAGGAAGATGGGGAAGGGGTCAAGCAGTGGCAAAGCAGCAAAAGCAGCAGCAGCCAAAACAACAGCAGAGGAAGAGAGCAGCAGGCACAGCAGAAGCTGCAAGGAGAAGGTATAAGCTGTGCTTCCAGACATAAAACTCCTGATGCTCCAATGAAATGATATTAACTTATCCATTATTGCCATTATATGGCCTATCTCTAGAATATTCACCTCTCCCCTCAGAGCTTCCACTTCTAAGTTTCCCTGTTTCCATTTTTTTCTGTGTCTGAGCTAGAAATCCATCTCAAATGGCCACAATCAGATATGCTTTAGTATTGCATACCAGGAGCTCAGGATGTCTAAGTTTGTTTGAAGAAGAGAATTAAAACAAAATGAAACAAAACAAAACAAAACAAAACAAGCCCAAACCAAAGAAACTAACCCCCCCAAACAAACAAACAAAAAACCCCCCACCAAATCTGACTGATAGGGTAAAATTCCCTCATGCCTGCCTCATATTACTGTGTGAAATACTTCAGTTGTTCTTGCCTGCCCTTTGGTCTTGAATTTGTTTTTTTCTTTTCTCCTCTAGCTTTCTTCATCCACATTCTTGGGTTTTGTTTTCCCTTTCTCCTTTAATATTGAATTTTTGATTATTTCTCCTTATGTGTATTGGGATGCTGAGAAACATTCAAGTAGTATAAGATCCTCTGGGAACTTTTTAAAACAAAGAGTGTTCCTCTTCCAGCTGAAATCTTCCTGTATCAGCTGCAGCTTCCTTACAGAGCTGTATTTTTTCCCAGGTTGTCTGGCAGACACTGGCCAGTAAATGTATGATCTCTTATCTCTTACAAAGCAAACTTATTTCCTGCTTTTTTTAATAGTGAATATTTAATCCAAGAGATCTACAATGTTTAGGGTAGAGACATTATTGTGTTTTCAACAAGTTTTGCTTTAAGTGTCTTGATAGATTTGTTATTCCTTTGTTTAAGTCAGAGAAATAACTCTGCAGTGGGTTTGGATAGCAAATCCTGCCTGGAAACTGTTGCTAGGTAAAACTTGCTTTTGTTACTGAATTATTTTGGTCAGAGCATCTCTCAGAAAGAAAATGTGAAGCAGAATCATAGGTGTGGAGGCAAGCGAGCTGGGAATGACAGGCTGTGAGCAGTATCAGTTTGTGTGCAGAGCCATTTATATTTATGGAACAAGTTCAAGGCAAACTGTCACAAAACTGCTTAGGTTCATTGTTCATTTCTTTACTTCTTTCCCTTTTTTTGAGGTGGGCTCCACTACCTGATTGCAGCTTTTCCTCTTTGTGTGGTAGATTTGGGTGCATTTTTCTGTTATCCATTATGTTTTGGTTTGGCTTTTAGTAATCCTTCTCTATCAGGCATCTTAGTCAAGATCAAGTTTCTTTACTTTTCAAGGAAATATGCTATTAATTTGACAAGAAATTGACAGTCACAGGTGCCTGCGGATTTGTGGATAAAATGTACAACTTAAAACTATGTATTAAGCATAGATAATTGTCATATCATAACAGGGCAGAGGAATGATAGGCACATCTGGCATAAAAACATAATACAATCATGATAATCTACAGATGATTCTGACAACTAGTGGAGGGAACATAGCACGAAGTGAATAGAGAAGTCTTTGTTGAAAGGCCAGCTCTGAAAAAGACTTCAACTGTGACGGACAGAACATCACATTAATAGCTCACGGTAGCAGTGAATGAATAGGTGACTTATTGCAGAGGGTCAGCCTGAAGGAATTTCTGAGGCTACTGCCTTGACAGTACTCAATTCTGGAATTTCTCACTTGCAACCTTTGTTTTGTGGAAACTGAATCTATGGAGCTCTCTTGTTGAGCGCATAAGAGCTGTTTGCCTGACTTCCAGCCTGTCCTGAAGACTGCCAGAGGAGAAAATCCCTCAAGAGGTAGCAGCTCCTTAGCTGTGAAGAATCCATGTATTCTTGAACTCCCAAGAAGTCTTAGTTATAGCAGGATTGAGACTGTTGTAGTCCACTTAAGGATGAGAAAGAGAAGAAATCTTCAGGATTGCCAAGTTGTACTGCTGCTCTCTTCCTTCAGAATGAGAATCTCCCTATTCTGATATGGTCAGATCACCTGTAACCTACCTGTATTCTCCCACCAGCTCTTTCTTAGCTCTTTGGTGATTCAGTGTCATTGGTACCAAGGTTTGTGTCCAGTGGAAGTAAATGAGCCTGGAGGCTCAGGGATATTGTTCTGTTTGTCTTTCAGGTTTTGGAGCTGTTAATTTGTCCATTTGAAGATGAACTACTCTTCAGAATTACTTTTGTTTGTGTCATCTTTCATCTGAGATGACACAATTGAAGAAGTCTTCTTTTTCCAGTAATTTATTGAAAACAATTGAAACTGCATGTGTTGCCTGCATGCATCTTTCAAACATCTGTGGCAGTACCTCCAAAGCTCCTCTCTACCCTGCAAAGCCAGGATGGGGGTAAGCAGAGAAGCTGGGATAGAATGAGCCAGTAAAGACACCTCTCCCCCTCCCAGGGCTGTGGGTCAGTTAGAACTCACATGAACCTTTCCCCCCCAAACCATGTGCCCTGCCAGGTATGGCAGGACACAGACCTCCATTCTGGGGCATGTCTGGGCAAAGGTTCCTGGCATCTTCTTCTTTTGTCTGGTTTTGGAAATGCTCTCTTGTGACAGTCTGACCAAATTAGATTGGCTTTCATGAAAACAGGTGAGTGGCAGAGCGAGCCAGCTCCTCTTTCTTGGGTCTTTGACCACACCACTCACATGAATTGAGCAGCAGCAGTTCAGGAGGTTTTTCTGATAAAAAGGAACAGTAAGAGGAATTCACATAATGAGCAAACAGCACTCTGANTTGCACACTGCAGGCTGATGTTGAACTTTTTATCAACCCAGACCTCCAGGTCCTTTTGTTGTATTCCTACATCCCCAGGAAGTTCCTTCCTTTTGTAAGTGGGGTCTATCCTTTCCAAATACTGTTCTTAAACCATTTCTAACCATTCCTACTGTGAAGACAATCTTCAACTGAACTACAGAAGATTTATAACCTTTGCATTATGTTATGTGGGATGCAGAGCCAAATTAATAAATTAATAATAGATTATTATTAACCTCTCACCTTATTCCCCCTAGATTTGTAACAACATCTTTTGGAACTTGGCTTGTAAGCACAATTCACAGATTCACAGATTCACAGACTGCATTGAGTTGGAAGTGAGTCTCAAAGGTCATCTTGTCTGAACTTGATCTTGACTAAGATGCCTGATAGAGGATTACTAAAAGCCAAACCAAAACATAATGGGTAACAGAAAAATTCACCCAAATCTACCACACAAAGAGGAAAAGCTGCAAACAGGTAGTGGACCCCCCCTCAAAACAAAAAAGGGAAAGAAGTAAAGAAATGAACAATGAACTTTGTCTTGAACTTGTTCCCTAAATATAAATGGCTCTTCATCAATTGTAGACCATTAAAGGATAAGTATATGTTAGAAATAAAGGGGGGGGAAATGGACTAGTGTAGAATAAATAATTGAGTAGAAATTGCTGGCTAGCAAGGCCAGCAAAGTCCTTGCTGTCCAGAGCTGTCCTCAAAGAATGTAGAAGTGTTGATTTTGTTTTCTGAGTTTCAGTTGTACCTACAGGGATGTAGATCACGAGAGAAATCCAGAGTTTCAAGGCTGATGTGCAGAGTTCTATTCTTACAAAATAAACTTTCAGTATATTATTGCCTTTTATTCTTGAGAAAACCCAAGCTACAAACAATGTTATCAGTCTTAGGGAACTCTTTGCCTGCTGCCTGTTTCAACTCTTGCCTTTGTAGTGAGAAGAACATGGTACACATGAATCATTTCTTGTGAGAGTCTGGGTTGATTTGTGGTTATTTCAGAATTCAAAGGCAGGAGATATCTGGGGAGGCTGGCTGGATTTCTGCTTATTTATTTATATATTTAGTTAGTTATTGTATTTTACTAGTCTGGATATAATAATAAATGGTTAGCTCATAGGCTTGAACCTAGCCTAGATTTAGTAATACATGGTTAGCTCATAGGCTTGCACCTAGTCTGGATTCAGTAATAAATGGTTAGTTCATAGGCTTGCACCTAGTCTGGATATAGAATCATAGAATCATAGAATGGTAAGGTTGGAAGGGAAGGTCCTTGAAGAGACCTCAAGGATCATCTAGTTCCAAGCCCCTGCCATAGGCAGGGACACCTCCCACTAGCACAGGTCACTCAAAGCCTCATCCAACCTGGCCTTGAACACCTCCAGGGAGGGAGCACCCACAACCTCCCTGGGCAACCTGTGCCAGTGTCTCACCACCCTCACTGCAAACAACTTCCTCCTAACATCCAGTTTCAATCTCCCCTCTGCCACTTCAAACCCATTGCCCCTCATCCTCTCATTGCAAGACCTTGTCAGTAGTCCCTCCACAGCCTTCCTGTAGCCCCCTTCAGATACTGGAAGGCTACTCTAAGGTCTCCTGGAAGCCTTCTCTTCTGCAGGCTGCAGACCCACAACTCTCTCAGCCTGTCCTCACAGCAGAGCTGCTGCAGCCCTCTCAGCATCTCCGTGGCCTCCTCTGGACCTGCTCCAACACCTCCATGTCCTTCCTGTGCTGGGGGCTCCAGAACTGCACACAGGACTCCAGATGGGGTCTGAGGAGAGCAGAGCAAAGGGGCACAATCCCCTCCCTTGCCCTGCTGCCCACACTGCTCTTGCTGCAGCCCAGCACACAGTTGCNTATATATTATATAATATATATTTTATATATTTTAATAGATTTTTTTTTTAAAATAAGTATATATTCTATTAACCTAGAACCTACATTAGTGAGGGTGGTGAGACACTGGCACAGGTTGCCCAGGGAGGTTGTGGCTGCTCCCTCCCTGGAGGTGTTCAAGGTCAGGTTGGATGAGGCCTTGAGTGACCTGTACTAGTGGGAGGTGTCCCTGCCCATGGCAGGGGGTTGGAACTAGATGGTCTTTGAGGTCCCTTCCAATCTTACCATTCTATGATTCTATGATTTCAAAATGAGGATTTGGACTTTAAATAGTATCTGCTAGATGTACTCTGCTACACTGCATGGAATCTGTTCTAGGCCTTGACATCTGTTTGGTTCAGTGAATTGAACTGTTTGGGAAAACTTCCTCTCCCAAAGTCATTGAGATAAAATTTTGACTCTTAGCTTCACTAAAAAAAAAAAAAAAATCTAACAAAAACTATTTTTGCTAATGTTCATTTGGGCTTCCCACAGAAGAGAGAAGTTAACCATTCATAAATAGAATCATAGAATCATGGAATCAGTCAGGGTTGGAAGGGACCACAAGGATCATCTAGTTCCAACCTCCCTGCCATGGGCAGGGACATCCTACCATAGATCAGGCTGGCTAAAGCCTCATCTAGCCTGGCCTTAAACACCTAATCTCCACACCCATCTTAAACACCCATCTGGTCCTCTGCATCAGTAGTAAGTGATTGGGCAACATTTGGTGGTATGCAACATTGCATTTACTGCTCAGACATGGAAGAAAAAACCAAAAAAGAAAAAACAGTGTTTCTAGCAATGATGCCAAGAATCATGGAAAGAAGATAAAACACCTACAGTTTTCACATCCAGCACAGTACGAATTAAGTGGTTAATAACTGCTAAGCATTTAGATAATTTAAATCCATGTCTTAACTCCTTGTGGAGAATTATAATAGCATCTTCCTTTTGGAAGATGGTTAGGATAAATGGTGAATGGCTTAATAGAACTGCACCACTAGAGGAGGGCAGGAAGCCATAACATAGGTGACTTTGCTAATATAAGGAGCAGAATGGTTATGAGACAGTCCCTGCCTACTGCTGATGTTATTTACAGTAACCTACAGTGAGATCAAAGCTGTGAGTCTCACTTCCTTTTATGGAAACTTTTACATGCCTGCAGTCTAGAAATGTAGTTATGGAAACTGTTAGCAGATCTGATAGTAGCCTTCCAGACCTTAGAGTAGCCTTCCAGTATCTGAAGGGGACCTACAGGAAGGCTGGGGAGGGACTATTGACAAGGGCTTGCAATGACAGGACAAGGGGCAATGGGTTTGAAGTAGCAGAGGGGAGATTGAAACTGGATGTTAGGAGGAAGTTGTTTGCAGTGAGGGTGGTGAGACACTGGCACAGGTTGCCCAGGGACACGTTGGGTGATTCTGTGCTCCACAACCTCCCTGGAGGTGTTCAAGGCCAGGTTGGAGGAGGCCTTGAGTGACCTGTGCTAGTGGGAGGTGTCCCTGCCTGTGGCAGGGGTTTGGAACTGGATGATCCTTGAGGTTCCTTCCAACCTTACCATTCTATGATTCTATGATTCTATAATAAATTGGCAAAAATTACTTCTGCTAATAAACATTAAAGTCACTTCTACTTGGCACCCATTTAAGACAGGAAAGGATTACCTGAAGACTGGCACTGGCACAGGTTGCCCAGGGAGGTTGTGGCTGCTCCCTCCCTGGAGGTGTTCAAGGCCAGGTTGGATGACGTCTTGAGTGACCTGTGCTAGTGGGAGGTGTCCCTGCCTATGGCAGGGGGTTGGAACTAGATGACCTTTTAGGTCCCTTCCAACCTTACCATTCTATGATTCTACGACTCTATGAAAAAAACAACATGCTGCATTTGCTATATATCTCTAAACTCACTCCTGTCTAAGTATAAATGATTTTGAACTCTTCAGCCAACTTCATTTCCCACTTCCACATCCAAAGTGCATTTAGTTTAACCTGTCCCCTCTCAAGAAGCAGTCTATTTACCTACAGACAAGGTATCAGTCAAATGGGAATATGTAGCTGACTTCCCATTCTATCCTTGGTGAAACATCTGACCTTCACTTGATGAATTCTCAGTGCACTAATGAATGTTGTAGTCTACTGCTTTCTACAGTAACTAATTTTCATTCTCTCAGTTTTGCCAGTCTCCATTCCATTCAGAATTGGTAGGTATTCTACAGAATCACAGAGTCATTCAAATTGGAAAAGACCCCGGGATCAGCACATCAAATCATTGACTATACTCTAAGTTCACCACTAAACCATATCCCCAGGTACCACATCTAAACAACCTTGAAAATACATCTAGGGATGGTGACTCAAGCACTTCCCATGGCAGCCTATTTCAATGTCTGAGTATTCTTTCTGTGAAAAAAAAAATCATAATGTGCATTCTAAACCTACCCTGTTGCATTCTGAATTCCACTCCTTCTTGTTCTATTACTAATTACCTGTGAGAAGATACCAACACCAATCTCATTACAACCTCCTTTCAGATAGTTGTAGAGAGTGATGAGGCCTCCTTTTATCATAGAACCATAGAATCATAGAATGGTTAAGGTTGGAAGGGACCTCAAAGATCATCTAGTTCCAACCCCCTGCCATAGGCAGGGACACCTCCCACTAGTACAGGCTACTCAAGGCCTCCTCCAACCTGGCCTTCAACATCTCCAGGGAGGGAGCAGCCACAACCTCCCTGGGCAACCTGTGCCAGTGTCTCACCACCCTCATTGCAAAGAACTTCCTCCTAACATCCAGTTTCAATCTTCCCTCTGCCAGTTCAAACCCATTGCCCCTACTCCTCTCATTGCAAGACCTTGTCAATAGTCCCTCCCCAGCCTTCCTGTAGCCCCCTTCAGATCCTGGAAGGCTACTCTAAGGTCTCCTGGAAGCCTTCTCTTCTTCAGGCTGCAGACCCCCAACTCTCTCAGCCTGTCCTCATAGGATCCTCTTCTTCAAACCAAACAGCCCCATCTCCTTCAGTCAATCTTCATATGATTTGTTCTCCATGTAGAAAGAATTGGGACAATAATATTGATGCTACTTGATCTATCAATCTTTTTTTTTTTGTGGTTTTTTTTTTGTTTGTTTTTCTGTTTGTTTGTTTGTTTTGCATCTATTAATCCTGGCAGGTGCTTAAAAACAGCACTTCAAAGTTGTCTTTGCTGGCTGTTTCCAGGATAATCCAAAAGGCAGTGATTAGTAGCTGCTTGTTTTAAGAGCTCTGAAAGTCCGCAGCAGTTCTGTGCTGTCATTGCTGCAATTTATTAGTCACAAATATCTCTCAAGTGAAACACTTTGTCTAGCCTCATTAATAATATCTTTAGGACTGAGAAGGTGTGTACGTGGGTTCTTTATACTGATGACTGTGTTGGGGAGAAGATGTACTGTAATTTCAAGGTAGATGTCAAACCTGCTTCACTGCAGGTTCTGAGATCATAGTAAATTAAAGGCAGGTAAAGCAAAATTTTCCATTTGGACATGTCACCATCCTGAGTGTTAGACACACCTTATACAACGGCCAGAAAAGAGCCTGAGCTTAGAAATAAACAGCTTTTGGAAATGGAAAAAACACCATGTGTTTGGCTTCTAGAGGGCAGTAAAATAGTACATGAGATATGTCTACAAAATAAATACCCACGGTCTGGACAAACTATTTTTCTGTCCAAGCACCTGAATATTAACAGCTCAGAAAAAAGTTATCACTTACTGCATATTGACTAATGCTATCACTTTGTTGTGTTTGCTGTGGTTTGGATTTCAGGGTTCAGTAGTGCTTGATGGAAGTTGTCTATCACATAAAAATGAGGAGGAGAGGCTTTGAAAAGTACCTTTGCAAAACAGAGGGTACAGCAGTTAGCTATATCTTGACTGAAGCAGTCACCATTTATGAGAGGGTTATTCAAGTCCTGGAGATTGACACCCGCCTAAACATGAGCCAGCAGTGTGCCCAGGTGGCCAAGAAGGCCAATGGCATCCTGGCCTGCATCAGGAATAGTGTGGCCAGCAGGAGCAGGGAGGTCATTCTCCTCCTGTACTCTGCACTGCTTAGGCCACACCTTGAGTACTGTGTCCAGTT
>WBNM01011260.1:0-53649 GCA_013399055.1 Ramphastos sulfuratus | reverse complement strand
CTCCCCCTCTACCCTGCTCTCATTAANTAAATCCCATCTGGAGCACTGCACCCAGTTCTGGTGCCCCCAGCACAAGACAGACATGGAAGTGTTAGGGAGGGTCCAGAGGAAGGCCATGGAGATGATCAGAGGGCTGGAGCATCTCCCCTACAGGGACAGGCTTCAAGAGTTGGGGCTGTTTAGTCTAGAGAAGAGAAGGTCCCAGGGAGACCTTGTAGCAGCCTTCCAGTACCTGAAGGGGGCCTACAGGAAAGCTGGGGTAAGATTTTTTACAAAGGCTTGCTGTGATAGGATGAGAGGGAATGGATATGAATTTAAGGAGGGTAGATTTAGACTGGATATTAGGAATAAACCGTTTATAGTGAAGGTGGTGAGACACTGGAATGGGTCACCCAGGGAGGTTCTGGATGCCCCCTCCCTAGAGGTGTTCAAGGCTAGGCTGGACAAGGCCATGAGTGACCTCATCTAGTGGAAGTTACCCCTGTCCATGGCAAGAGGGTTGGAAATAGATGATTGCTGGGTGTCTTCCAACCGAAACCAGTCTATAATTCTATGATATCAGTTCTGCACTGGTATAAACTCCTGTTCCACCTTATTGAAAACAGCTGGGATTACATAGCTGTAAATTCTGACAGAACTTTTGTTGGTGAGTGAATTGTATCTAATTATCTTGCCTTACCCTAATTATCTTTAATCTGTCCTTTTGGAGCAGTCACTACAAGTAGATTCCAAAGATGTTAAGTAAGAAATTGCAGTGATACTTATGTGGCTTAAAGCCCAGTTATAGTTTTTGCTTGAGATTTTACACAGCATTACTACTGCCGTTAAGTTCTAATATGTTTTCTTTCTACCCCATGTTTTTAAAAATTCCAGTGAGGAACATTCCTTCCTTGGACTAGGCCCAGCATGGCCAGGACAGCCTTACACATCAGAAATAAATCTATTGTGGAGCAGGAAGGAGAGGGAGCTTATGAGACATGCTCTCACATGGAAGACAGGAAGGAGTTGCTACTGCTGCCTGCCTTGGTCCTGACCAGGAGGGCACCTGGGTCAGAGGAAAGGTTTGAGTTCATAGAATCAGATAATGGCTTCGGTTGGAAGGAACCTTTATAGATCATCTAGTCCAACTCCCCCAACAGTGATATGGGATATCATCAACTAGAGCATGTTTCTTAGAGCCCCAGCCAACCTGACATAGAATCCTCCTCTATCCCTGGAAAGATGATGGAGCAGCTCATTCCAGAGTTCATCTCTAATCACATGGAGGAAAATAAGGTTATCAGGAGCAGCTGTCATGGATTTATCAAAAGGAAATCACATTTGACTCATCTAAAGGGTAAACACAGGGAGGGCAGTGGATGTTGATTCCCTTGCCTTTAGTGAGGCTTTTGACACTGTCTCCCATAACACCCATAACATCCACGTGGAAATGTTCAGCAAGTGTGGGTTAGAAGAGTGGACAGTGAGACAGATAGAGAACTGCCCAAACAACAGAGCCCAGAAGATTGTGATCAATGGTGCTGAGTCCAGTTGGAGACCTGTAGCTAGCAGTGCTCCCCAGGGGTCAGTTCTGGGTCCAGTCCTGTTCAACATGGAGGTACTCTCGGTGAATTTGTTGATGATACCAAACTGGGAGGAGTGGCTGACACACTGCCAGGCTGTGCTGCCATTAGAGAGACCTGGACAGACTGGAGAGCTGGGCACAGACAAAAACAATGAAATTCAACAAGGATAAGTGTAGAGCCCTGCACCTGAGGAGAAACAACACCATGCAAGTTAGGGGTTGACCTGCTGTAGAGTAGCTCCACAGAGAAGGACCTTGGAGTCCTGGTTGATAAGAAGTTATCCATGGGACAGCAATCTGCTCTGGTGGCCACGAAGGTCAATGGTATACTTGGGTGCATTATGAAGAGTGTGTCCAGCAGGTCGAGGGAGATTCTCCTCCCCCTCTATTCAGCCCTAGTCAGACCACATCTAGAATAGTGTGTACAGTTCTGTGCTCCTCAGTTCAAGAGGGACAGGGAACTACTAGAGAGAGCTCAACAGAGGACTATGATGATGATGATGGAACTGGAGCATCTCTCTTACGAGGAAAGACTGAGAGATCTGGCGCTGTTTGGTGAAAACAAGGCTGAGAGGGGACCTTATCAATGTCTATAAATACATGAAGGGTGGCTGTCAGGAGCCAGGGTGGAGCCAGTCTCTTTTCAGTGATACCCAGTGATAGGATGAGGGGCAATGGACATAAACTCAATCACAGGAAATTCCATCTCATCATGAGAAAAAACTTTTTTAGTGTGAGGTTAGTGACATGGTTTAGTGTTGATCCTTCAGTGCTGGGTTGAAGATTGGACTGGATGATCTTGGAGATCTCTTCCAATCAGATATATTCTGATTGTGTGATTTTGTTTGCAGCAGAACTGGCGAGGCAGCTGTAACAGGGCTGTAGTAAAAAGGATAAATTGCTCAACTCAGATCAGTTGTGGGAGAGGTGATATGGACACAAGGAAAAGGGATACCTTGCAGGAATAGTTTTTATCAAAATATTAAAAAATAACTTAACTCAGGTGACTGTGTTCCCAAAAGGGAGCAGTAACCTACCAGAAGGCAATGAAAGTTGATCACATTTACCAAGCATTGCCAAGGACTAGCAAAATACAGAAAAAACATCAGCTATTGGAAGTCAAAAGAAAATATAAGAGAGACACTGCTTCGTAAGGATGATGGCTCTGCAAAGCTCTCAGTTCTCCAAAGAGACTTGAGGTTGCATTATGCAATGATAAGACCCAAATAAAACCTCCAGTTTAACTGGGCCATGCAATGGAAAAAGAAGATGATAAGGATGTAAAGAGTGACCTTCCCCTCCTGACATCTCCCTGCCTTCTAACTGTCAGCCATTTAGGAGTCTTCTGAGCTATGTTCAGAGCACAGCATTTAATGTGTTCCCCACCCCCCGACTTTGTCCAGCCATTTTTATATCTAGCTGCATGTTTACACTTGTTGTGCTCTTTGGAGCTAGATGATGTCATCAGTTTACATCAGTGAGTGAGGCTGACACATAATCACAAGCCATTAGAAAGTACCAGGAACTGACTTCAGTTCCAGACACTGAAACTAGAGGATGGTGACACGAGGCTACTGTAGCACTTGTGTATGGCTTGACATGATAACAGCCAGCAGTTCACTCCTCCCATTCAAGCTGAACGAAAGTTCATCATCAAAATTAGCATCCCTTTCTTGTCAGGCAGCCTTTTTTGTTTGGTTGTTTAGTTGTTTTGTTCATTTGTTTGGTTTTGTTAGTTTGTTTTTTTTCCCCCAGAAACAACAACAAATGAAGGTAAAGCCCCATCTAGGAAAATATCTGGCCACAATACTCAAAGTATTAAAAAGAGGAAGCAAATCTTCATGTGTCCACAGGTAACTCAGGAGGAAGTCTTGCTTCTACACACATGCTTACACCTGCAGTATGTACTGAGTATCTCACTGGGAAATTACGGCTGTTCATAAGTCACTTTTTTAAACTTCTGGCTTCCAGCGCAGTCCCATTTTTAACCTTGGCTGGTACTTTGACAAGGGCTTTTGAGATGGGACCATCTGTCTGTCACCAGCTACTGCTCAGTCACACACAGTTGTGAAAGTATGTCCTAGAACAGCAGAAGGTTCTATTCCATCTGGTTTCCAAGCTCATGCTTCATAATACTGTAATATCCAAAAATCTCTCCCCGCTGTCTGCTGTAGTTTACAGTCATCTTGGTGAACTCTTTGATTTAAAACTATGCTTCCAGTTCTTTACCTGTAAATTAGGTCTTTCTGCCCATCTTTTTCTCTCTTCACAGTATCACAGTATAGCAAGGTTGGAAGAGACCTCAAAGATCATCAAGTCCAACCCACTACCACAGACCTCAAGACTAGACCATGGCACCAAGTGCCACGTCCGCACCAAGTGCCACGTCTTCATCTAGTACAAACAACAATGTGATACATTTTAGGAGACAGCATTTTCAGTTGTGGTTGCCATAAGTGGTACAGTCTCAAAATACACTGAGTAATAGTATACATAGAATAAAATCATAGAATCAACCAGGTTGGAAGAGACCTCCAAGATCATCCAGTCCAACCTATCACCCAGCTCTAGCCAGTCAACTAGACCATGGCACTAAGTGCCCCATCCAGTCTTTTCTTGAACACCTCCAGGGACAGCGACTCCACCACCTCCCTGGGCAGCCCATTCCAATGCCAATCACCCTCTCTGTCAAGAACTTTCTCCTAATATCCAGCCTAGACCTCTCTCATCACAACTTGAGACTGTGTCCCCTTGTTCTGTTGCTGGTTGCCTGGGAGAAGAGACTGACTCCCACCTGGCTACAACCTCCCTTCAGGTAGTTGTAGACAGCAATGAGGTCACCCCTGGGCATCCTCTTTTTCAGGCTGCACACTCCCAGCTCCCTCAGCCTCTCCTCACAGAGCTGTGCTACAGGCCCCTCACCAATTTCATCACCCTTCTCTGCACACCTTCCAGTACCTCAACATCTCTCTTGAATTGAGGGGCCCAGAACTGGATACAGTACTCAAGGTGTGGCCTGACCAGTGCTGAGTACAGGGGCAGAATAACCTCCCTTGTCCTACTGGCCACACTGCTCCTGATCCAGGCCAGGATGCCATTGGCTCTCCTGACCACCTGGGCACACTGCAAGCTCATATTCAGCTACTATCTACCAATACCCCTAGGTCCCTCTCTGCCTGGCTGCTCTCCAGCCACTCTGTCCCCAGCCTGTAGCACTGCTTGGGGTTGTTGTGGCCAAAGTGTAGAACCCTGCATTTAGCCTTGTTAGATCTCATCCAATTGGCCTCTGCCCACACATCCAACTTGTCCAGGTCCCTGTGCAGAGCCTTCCTACCCTCCAACAGATCCACACCTGCACCTAACTTGGTGTCATCTGCAAACTTATTGATGCTGGACTCAATCCCCTGGTTCAGATCATCAATAAAGATATTGAACAGGATTGGGCCCAGCACTGATCCCTGGGGGACACAACTAGTGACATCTGCCAACTGGCTGTGGAACCATTCATCACCACTCTCTGGGCCCAGCCAGCTAGTTCTTGACTCATATCAGAGTGAATCTGTCCAAGCCACATAAACCCCTTTAATATGCCAACAGTCTATTTCTAGCATTACACCTGGATGAACATCAGTAGTTCATAAATCCTGAGTAGTTCTTTTCTCCTGCAGAAGCAAATGTGAACCATAATGATAACATTTTTTTAACTGTATGGTTTTACCTGATGTCTTGGTCTGAGCTAGAACAGAACTAATTCTGTTCATTGATTTGACTTCTCAGAGCAGTTTCTGCTCAGTGACAGCACTTTCTGAAGTTCATGGCAGGTTTTCACAGCCACCAGATCATTCTGTAATTCTCGAATTCTCTGATCCTAGCAGTGATAATGCTAATGGTTAGAGTTACTGCCAAGGGCTGTGCTGCAGAAAGGCTCTTGCTTAGACTTGCTCCTGTGCAGACCAAGGGCACTACAACATCTTGTGCCCCATGTTGGGGTGCAGGAAGTCAGAGGTGGCACCTGTGGAGGAGCAGGTGACTCTAAACTGACCAACAAGGGATTTCATCCCATGGATGTCATCTTCAGGAGAAAGCTGAGTGATCGTCAGGCTCAAGCCTCTTCTTCAATGGCTGGTGTTTGAGGAGGACTCTGTCCATCCTGCCTTTGATCCTGGCCTGTGTGTTCCTGAATCCAGTTCTGAAATCTGGCTCCTGAATCCAATTCCTGTCTTCTGCTGAGTGCAGTCTGGAACTTCCCCAATGCCTGTCCTCAGCATCATTGGTGATGGTGATATCATTGCCATCAGGGGTTGTGTTGGCTATTGGTTTGTATCATTTTGCATCTATTTCATTTTGTTGTTCTTATTTCCATTGAAGCTGGTTTAGTTTTCTTTCCCAACCCATCAATCTCTCTCCCTTACTCTTCACTTTGGAAGGGAGAGGAGTTCATAGAGAGCTGTGTGATGGCTGGCCCAGCTCTAACCCTTGTGACACTGGTACATTGTTTTCTATCTAGACGAGCCTAGTTAATAAAATTTATATATACATACACATATACATACACATATACATATACATATAAATATATATATATACATACACATATACATATACATATAAATATATATATATACGTGCACATACACATATACATATACATAATTCATGGCAGTTCCATGGAAACATGAGAAAGAGTTCTTTCACTGTGAGGGTGACAGAACACTGGAACAGGCTGCCCAGGGAGGTTGTGGAGTCTCCCTCTCTGGATGTGTTTCTGTGTGATCCAGTAGAGGTGATCCTGCTCTGGCAGTGGGGTTTGGACTAGATGATTATTTGAGGTCACTTCCAGCTTCTAACATTGTGTGATTCTGTGATGACTGTGCCTGCACTTTACACATGTATTGCACAGATTGACCACACAATTTGACAGCATTTGTTTAAAACTGCTGCTGCCCAGAGGTTTCATCTAAACCTAATCATGGTTTTTACCAAAGGGGTTTACAAAAACGCACAGGAGGGCTTAGTGGTCTGACTAACTTTATGTTTTCCTAAGGAAATACACAGGCCTGGACCATTAGTTTCAGCACACCTGGATTTCAGTGAGGCTTGTGCTCAGATCTACAGCTGTCAGCTGAAGCTGATCAATAAATGAGAGCTTTTCCCTACATAAATGTTGCACCAATTGAACCTCAATTGATGACTTCATTTAGTGACGGCGGTGCAAATTCCTTTGTGTGTGTGACTGAAAAACTCAAATCCTGTAAGGAACTGGCTTAATTCTAATGAATTTAAGCCAGAAATAAAATCTAATCAAGAACATTCACCTGGGATTTGGTAAGGATGTAACTAAATTTTAAAAAATAAATCTGGATAAACAGAGGCAACTTTGGACATAAGTGGGTCTAATATGACAAAATTGTACTGAAGGAGTTCTCCAGACTTTAAGCCTATTTTCGAGATGTGTAGTTTTATCCTTAAATTCATGGTAATTGTGATTAAATGCCTTTTGCTATGTTCTGATGAGTTGTTTGCATCAGGCAGAGTAGAAGAAGGAGCACCAATGAGATTTATAACAATGCAGAATCTATCAGCCATTATGCTCTTGGTTTCTCCTAAGCTTTAATAATTAATGTCTTGAGAATAGCAGATGGCCCCAATTCTTTTTAAATTACTGTAGTTAAAAATATGTATTTTTTTAGTCCTCCAATATGGCACCAAATGTTTCTTCTTCTGGCTCCAGCACTTCCTCCTTTCTGACTTACACTGATTTATTTCCAGTCCTCTGCCTCAGCTGAGAGACAAGTTGAAAGCAATCATCACTCCAGACAGAACCACAGATATATAATTACTGTTTTGTTTTAAACATGCAGGCAAAGGATTAATGAGCTAATTTGGAAACCATATATGCTCTGTAGTTTGGAAATTGCACTGACCCAAATTCAACTGAGGTATTACCTATACAGGAAGATACACAGTACGTCACTTCTTGCCAGTATACCAGATCCTCTAGCTTTACTCTCTGTATAAACATCTGGGTTCTCAAATCAGGTCATTATCCAGGAATAAGAATTTAAGAGCCACCAGTCAGCTATAATGGTCAGTAACCACACAGTACGTGTCTATATATATATGTATGTCTGTCTTAGAGTTATCAATATCTAAAGGGTGGGGAGCAAGAGGATGAGGCTAGACTTTTTCAGTGGTGCTCACTGACAAGACAAGGGGCAACAGGCACAATTTGGAACCCAGGAGGGTTCCATGTGAACATGAAGAGATAATTCTTTACTGTTGGGTGCCAGAGCCCTGGAACAGGCTGCTCAGAGAGGTTGTGGAGTCCTCCTTCTCTGGAGAGATTCCAAACCCATCAGGACACTGTGAGCCTGCTGTTGGTGACCCTGCTTTATCAGGGGGGTTGGACTCAATGATCCCCAGAGGTCCCTTCCAATCCCTACCATGCTGAAATTCTGGGATTTTATAAAATTCCACAGTAGTAGAACTCTGTTTACAAAAATACACAAAATAAATCATGATAAATGTAAAACTTGGGGTAATGCACAGTCACAATGTTCCAGAGGACAAAAACCAACACTATCATCACTTGTGTGATGACCCTTCAACAGCAGAATAGTTTCCAAAACCCCTACAATATGTTCTGAGGAAAAGAGGGGTTCTCACAAAACAGATTGGCAAGAAACTGAAAGTAAATGTTCCCTGCCAGTCCATCCTAAGTGAAATGTTTTGCTTTCACCCTAAATCTGATCACTGTCTATTCAGGGCACATGAGCAGAACACAGAACTTTGTGACCTCCACAGGCAACTGCAAGATGCCAGAAGATGCAGTATTTTTAATGTGCAATTGTAAGGGAGACAAATCATGAGTCAGCCTCTCTCAGATCAGTGATTTTCGGAAATGCCAATACCTTGGGTGCTCAATGGATCCCAATTTTCCATGTCCAAAACTTTTGTTACCCTGTCATTACAGGCCTGTTCAATTTTTAAGGCATGTCAGGCTTCTTACCATCACTATGGTTGTTTGGATAATCACTCCAAACAATCACAAGAAATTTGCTAGGACTTTTTATTCTTATTTTTTTATCTGAAGCTCTTAGATTTTGTGATGAGTTATTCTTCAGTTTTTCTCCCTTCTTTGTATATCCATAATAACTTTTAATTATCTTTTTGGTCTTACTGCTTCTGCTGCTATTCCATTTTAATCTCCTCTTGTTGAACACAGGTGAAAACTTGCATGTGATACTGCAAACAGAAGTCTCATTAGTGCTTTGTACAATGGATCCCTTCATCCATATCTCTGCTACAAGTATGTCAGCCAGTGTGTCCTGATACGGGAAGTCATCATCACCCTCCAATAACTAATACACTGAGATCTTTCTCCTCCACTTGTTTCCCTGTGATGGCATTTTTAGCAGATTGTGCTGGTCTGTCACATTCCTTTAGGAAAGAAAGGACTGAGTCACCCTCAGTGGAGAAGGGAGATTGCTCCTTCTCTGGAGCTACTGCCTGGAGGAGAGACATTTCCAGTGACCGACAGAGGAAGAGGCAAAAACATCCTGCAGAGTAGCACAGGGATGGAGAGACTGTTCTGCTTAGGCCTCTTCTTATGGACCAGAAAGAGCTTCTGCAGCCCAAAAAGCCAATCTGGACAGAAATCACAACTAGCAGGAAGGATCCAGCCAACAAAGTTACTGTGGGCAGACAAGGAGTTGTTCATAAATTTGGTTTTATTTCTCTAGTGTCTTCCCTAGCCACTGAGCTGTCTGTTTAAAACAGAAACTGTTAACATAGTTTTGTTTTGTTTTTTCTGCTGTGGTAAGCTCACTGTAAGAAGGGTACCTAGGCAGGTCCACCGCAAGGTTCTGCCTGGCTGAATACCCCACGCAGGTATGTCTGCACTACCAAATACGTGACCAGCTCTGCCACTTGTCCTTAAGCTGAAAATGATTCAACAGGGTAGGATAAGAGTCTCAAGGCAGTTCTGTGAGGAAGCGCCAAGAGATCGCCTTCATCTTGAGAACTTCTCCTTTCATGTAGCGCAAGCTCATGCCAGTCAGAGTCTTTTCCACCTGGTCAGTTTTGGTGGTAATCCTCATCTTTCCCACTTCATTAATAACTTGCCTGCATGCTACAAGTGCTGCTCTAACTTGTGAAAATCCGGGCTATCACATCGTCCCGGTGTAAAGGGTCACTTATCCAAGAAGATATTAGTCCAACACCATCTAGATTTGATAATCATAGAATCATAGCATGTCAGGAGCTGGAAGGGACCTTGAAAGATCATCCAGTCCAACCTCCCTGCCAGAGCAGGATCACCTATACCACATCTCACAGGAACGCATCCAGGCAGGTTTTGAGTATTTCCAGAGAGGGAGACTCCACACCCCCCATGGGCAGCCTGTTCCAGTGTTCTGTCACCCTTACAGGGAAAAAAATCCTCCTCATGTTTAAATGAACCTTCCTATGCCTCAGCTTCCACCCACGGCACCTTGTCCTGTCTTCAGGCATCACTGAGCAGTGCCTGGCTCCACCCTGCTGCCACTCGCCCTTCACATATTTATAACATTGATGAGGTCACCTCTCTTCTCCAAGCTAAAGAGCCCCAGCTTCCTCAGGCTCTCCTCATAATAGAGATGTTCCATTCCCTTAATCACCTTTGTGGCTCTGTGCTGGACTCCCTCAAGCAGTTCCATGTCCCTCTTGAACTGGGGGGCACAGAACTGGACACAGTACTCCAGATGTGGCCTCACCAGGGCAGAGTAGAGGGGCAGGAGAACCTCTCTCGACCTACTAGCCACAGACAAGATGATCTGATTTTGCATTTGCCTTCAGAACTTTAATTATTCTTTTCTTCAGATACTCTCTAACATTTTATACAGTGTTGCAAAGACTCAGTTATCTGGGTGATTTCGCTCTCCCTGTGTTTTAGGATGTAAAACTGAAAGGTGATGTGGAGTATATTGACATAAGTACATGTATTCCCTCAAGGCCTGAATTAGCATTCAGTTGAGAAGAGACATCTTTTATCACATTTTTGGCTCCTTTTGCAGGCACAATACACTGTGATCAGGGTTGCCAAGGTTGCCAAATCTTCAGCTTTGCAAGAGCAGCCCACCTACATGCCAGCTTCCTAACAAACATAAAAGATTTTACAAAGAACCTCATTTCAGCAAAGCTTCATTTTTCAGCCAAACACTTTGTCAAAAATATTAATCAGACCTGGCCATAGATTTCTTTTACAACATGTTTTTTCCATCACCTCTGCAGTCTTTATGACAAGCGTTAACTGACTGAATTTATGTTTTCTGGGTTCTCATACTGTGACCATAACCTTGATGTCTATTGCTTAATCATTTAAGTTTTGGGTAAAGAGAGGTTAATGTCAGTGAAGCATTATATAAGTGCTTTTATGGAGCAGTATTTCACTAAAAGACAAATATTTAGAAGTCTTTCCTTATATAAATTATCCTAATTTCAATAATATTCACAGTGATTGATGAGTAATTTAAGATGTATTGTCAGGATTTAAAAACCATTGTTTTCAAAGCACTTTTCAATACACTCAAGATCATAGAGAATTAATAGTGAATGCAGAAAAGTGGTTAGAGACCTCTTACTTCTTTATTTCAATGAATACTTGGTGATGTGTTTATCAGGTTATTCAAAATGCTTGTCTCATTGTGAACAGATCCATCCACAAACAACACAGCTTCATAAGGAATAATGTAAGGCACAATATCACACTAACTATTCCCTGGGCTACTAAAGGCTATAAGTCTAACAATTGATTTCTACCCTAAATCCAACAGCAATCTTCCTTTGAAAAATTGCAGTGCTACATTTCTTACAATTCTTGCTTAGATGTTGCTGTGCTGGTTTTTTCTCATCCCAAGACATTTTCATTGCATTTCTGGCCATGACTTTCAACTCAGCACTGGTGAGGCCACACCTGGAATACTGTGTTCAGCTTTGAGGTCCTCACTACAAGAAGAATATTGAAGTGCTGGAGCATGTCCAGAGAAGGGCACCAAAGTTGGCAACGGGTCTGGAGAACGGAACTTGTTAGGAGCAGCAGAAGGAACTGGGGTTGCTTGGCCTGGAGAAAAGGAGGCTGTAAGAAGACCTTCACCGTCTCTAGTACTCCCTGAAAGGAGGTTGGAGCAAGGTGGTTATTGGTCTCCCTACTACCAAGTTGTAGGATAAGAAAAAATGGCCCCTAACTACACCAGGAGAGGTTTAGGTTGGACATTGGAAGAAAATTCTCCACTGAAAGGGTTCTCAAACACTGGAACAGACCTCCCAGGGTGGTGGCAGAATCCCCTTCCCTGGAGGTGCTTAAAAGGCGCAGAGATGTGGTGATGAGAGACATGGTTTAGAATCCAGACAGGTCTTGAAAGCCTCCCGAGAAGGAGACTCCACAACCTCTCTGGGGAGCCTGTTCCAGTGCTCATTGACCCTTACAGTAAAGAAGTTCTTCCTCATGTTGAGGTAGAACTTCCTCTGCTGTAGTTTATATCCATTACTCCTTGTCCTATCACAGAGCACAACTGAGAAGAGTTTGTCCCCTCCCTCTTGACCCTCGGCCCTTAGATATTTATAAACTTTGATTAGATCCCCTCTAAGTCTTCTCTTCAACAGATCAAAAAGCCCCAGGTCTCTCAGCCACTCTTCACAGGGCAGTGCTCCAGCCTCTTACTCATCTTTGTAGCCCTTCCCTGGTTCTATTATCAGACCAGCTACATTTTGCTTATTAGATCTAGGAGTGTGTACCCTTCACAGCCAGTAATCAAACTACCCCTTTATCTTTGCATCTCTCACTCTAAGTGATGCTTCTCTTTCATTAATTCATAGATTCATGGAATGGTTTGGGTTGGAAGGGACCTTGAAGATCATTCAGTTCCAACCTCCCTGCCATGGGCAGGGACACCACTAGACCAGACTGCTCAAGGACCCATCCAACCTGGCCTTGAACAACTCCTGGGGAGGGGGCACCCACAAATTCCCTGTGCAACATGTTCCAGTGATTCACCACCCTTACAGTGTATGTCCTCTTCCAAGGCAACTGTTAAACATCTGCCCATAGTGAGTGCAGATCAGGTTCATGACCATTGACGAACCTAAGAGTGTTCAAGTCCATGGAACCCAATGAGATACACCCATGGGTACTGAGGGAATTGGTGGATGAGGTTACTAAAATGCTCTCTGTTATATTCCGAACATCATGGCAGTCCAGTGAAGTCTCCACTGACTGGAAAAGGGGAAACATAACCCACATTGTCAAAAAAGGAAGGGATGATCCAGGGAACTAGGCCAGTTAGTCTCACCTCTGCCCTCTGCCCAGTAAGACCATAGATCAGATCCTTCTGGAGGCACTGCTGAGGCAGAAGAATAACAAAGAATAACGAGATTTGGTACAACCAGCATGACCTCACCGAGAGCAAATTTTGCCTGACAAATCTGGTGGGCTTCTATGACAAGGTCACAACATCAATAGATGAAGGACAAGCAACTGACATAAATCGGAAGAGCGTNCGTGTCTAGAGAAGGGTCACAAGGATGATCAGAGGCTGAAGCACCTCTTCTATGAAGACAGGCTGAGAGAGTTGGGACTATTCAATCTGGGGAGGAGAAGGTTCTGAGGAGACCTGATTGTGGCCTTCCAGTACCTGAAGGAGGCCTACAAGAAAGTTGGTGAGGGACTTTTTAGGGTGTCAGGCAGTGATGTGACTAGGGGGAATGGAACAAAACTAGAAATGGGTAGATTCAGATTGGACATTAGGAAGAAGTTCTTCACCCTGAGGGTGGTGAGAAACTGGAACAGGTTGCCCAGGGAGGTGGTAGAAGCCAGGGAGGTCTTCAAGGCCAAGCTGAATGGGGCTCTGGGCAACCTGATGTGTGAGGTGTCCCTGCCCATGGCAGGGAGATTGGAGCTAGAAGATCCTTGAGGTGTCTTCCAGCTCTGACAATTCTATGATATTTCTCAGAAGCATATTTTTGATGGACAGCATTTTGGTAGACAGTCTGCCAAGGGTTACATCAGTGCTAACTGCATTAGTAACATAGCTTTCTTATTTCACTTGTGATTTCCAAAGGACCACATTAGCCACCACACCACACTGTGGAGATGTGTTCAGTTTATTATTACTCCCCAAACTGAATTTTTCCAGTCATCTCTTTCCAGACCACTGTGACACCTTTTGTAAAGATGACCTACATCCTTTAAGGATACATTTTATTTGCTAGCAGCTGGCTCACTAAATCCTTCGTGTCACTGCCTTGATGTTCTGCCTGTATTATAATTCAGCACTCCCCCACAGTTTGTGAAATGTGCAGATTTTATTAGTAAGTGTTTGATGATGAACTGCCTTTTACAGTAAATATTTTTGAATCGGTTTCTAACCTAGCATACTGGATCTCACTTGGGTTACTTCTGCAGCTGATGAGCAATGACAGTCCATACAATGAATCACCAAGACTGATCAGGAGTGCAGTGAAAATGTGTTTTGAGTGAACTCGTACTTCATGTAACAAAATTTGGCAGGCTGTAACCAAATCCTTCGATGTGCTGCTTCTGCTCTCTGATTCGAGGCTGAGTTTTCAAATTGGAGATATTATGCTTTAAAAATGTATTTTCAGAGAAAACAATCATGGTGCTAAAAAACATGAGGTCATTTTGAGAACAATGAAGATTTCTACCAGTAGCAACAGTGGTCCACATAATCCTTACTTCCCCAGGAACAGAGACTTGAAAGTCCAAAATCCTATGGTTTTGAAAATATTTCAGCAGATAAAATCTCACCTGCTCTGTTTGTGTTTCAGAGGTGCAAGGAGCCTGGAATGGGTGTGGTGGGAGGCATAAGAGCTGAGAGCACCAGCCACAGGAACCAGTAGAACCAGTTCATCTCTGTACAGCCTGGGAAATCCTGCCTTCAAAGGCATGACTTGACTGCTTTTACTAAAATACCCAGCTCACATTCAGGTGAAATTCAGACTATAAATCACTGTCTACTGAGCCTACCTGGATGTAGGCCATGTTCATAAGAGCACACATTTTTTCTGCCAGATGACAACAGGATCCGACTGCCTTTGGATATTTCTGACTGGCTTTGGATATTTCTCCAAGTGTGAAGCCAAAGAGAGCCATGGAATTTTGTTTTTTTTTCTTAAAACTGTAAGACTCCTTTTTCCTGAGAGTCAGCTCCTGACAACACATATCCCAATCACAATCCCATTTAAAATGCACTACTTAAAATGCAATATCTGAGTCTTCCACTAACTGCAGATGTTGGAACCTTTGGCATTCATCCTGCTGTTTAGATTCTCTCCATCTGTCCTTCAAAGGGAGAGTGATTTCACAATGTTTATGCTTTTGCAGACAATGGAAGAAATGTCCTTTTTCGAAACCCAAATCACAGAATGGGTTGGGTTGGAAGGGACCTTAAAAATCATCTACTTACAACGTCCCTGTCATGGGATCTCCTGCTCTAATTAAATGATGATAAAAAACAATAGCAAGCAGCACCTCATTTTAAATCTGTAGTATTTAACCACACAGAATGCTAAATAACCCCAAAGATGTGTTCTTCTCATTTGACTCACTACACAAACCACATGTGGGTCCCTCTATGCATTGCTGGTGAAGGAAATACAAACAGAAATTATGTCCAACTTTGCATTTTGAATTTTAATGACAAGTCTTTGTGTAAATCTACACATATTGATGGGTTAGATATTAATAACAAGAGTCGATGCACAATTTCTTTTATGTTTCATTGGGGTTCCTATCTTCTTGGTGTAACTTCCAATAGTACCTGGTAGGTTTAAAGAAGGTTGTTGAAAGGCAAAGAAACAGAGAATCATCACTAACAACAGTGATGATGTGTAAATAAATGCATTTGTGCCTGGATAAGAGATAGTGTGACCACTAGGAGCAGCATGGCAGTAATTGTTCCCCTGTACTCAGCACTGGTAAGACCATACCTAGAGTACTGGTTTCAGTTTTGGGCTGTTCACTCTAAGAACAACACTGAGGTGCTGGAGCGGGTCCAGAGAAGGGCAACAAAGCTGGTGAAGGGTCTGGAACACAAGTCTTCTGAGAAGCAGCTAAGGGAACTGGAGTTGTTTAGTGGAAAGTAAAAGAGGCTGAGGAGAGACCTTCCTGCTCTCTACAACTACTGGGAAGGAGCTTGTACTGAGGTGGGTGTCAGTCTCCTCTCCCAAGTAACAAGCAGCAGAATCACAGAATCACAGAATTAACCAGGTTGGAAAGGACCTTTGAGATCACCGACTCCAACCCATCACCCAGTATCTTCTACTTAACTAAACCCTCGCACTAAGTGCCTCATCCAGCCTCTTTTTAAACAACTCCAGGGAAGGTGACTCCACCACCTCCCTGGGCAGACCATTCCAATGCCAATCACTCTTTCTGTGAAGAACTTCTTCCTAATATCCAGCCTAAACCTGCCCTGGCATAGCTTGAGGCTGTGTTCTCTTGGTCTGTCACTGGGTGCCTGGGAGAAGAGACCAACCCCTGCCTGGCTACAACCTCCTTTCAGGTAGTTGTAGAGAGCCATAAGGTCTGCCCTGAGCCTCCTCTTCTCCAGGTTGAACAGCCCCAGCTCTCTCAGCCTCTCCTTGCAGGGCCGTGCTCCAGCCCCCTCACCAGCCTTGCTGCCCTTCTCTGGACATGTTTAACCACCTCAACATCTTTCTTAAACTGGACACAGTACTCAAGGTGTGGTCTAACCAGTGCTGAGTACAGGGGCAGAATGACTTCCCTGGTCCTGCTGGCCACACTATTCCTGATACAGGCCACAACACCATTGGCCTTCTTGGCTACCTGGGCACACTGCTGGCTCATGTTCAGTCAGCTGTCAACCAGTATCCCCAGGTCCCTCTCTGCCAGGCTGCTCTCCAGCCACTCTGTCCCCAGCCTATAGCACTTCATGGGGTTGTTGTGGCCAAGGTGCAGAACCTGCCACTTGGACTTAAAACTCATGGCATTGGACTGTGCCCCTCTATCCAGCCTGTTTGAGTCCCTCTGCAGAGCCTTCCTACCCTCCAACGGATCGACACATGCTTCCAACTTGGCATCATCTGCAAACTTACTGATGGTGGACTTCTCTTGTCCTCATCCAGGACACGAGGAAATGGCCTCAAGTTGTGCCAGAGGAGGTTTAGGTTGGACATTAGA
Organism: Ramphastos sulfuratus; assembly: GCA_013399055.1. Taxonomy (NCBI): domain Eukaryota; kingdom Metazoa; phylum Chordata; class Aves; order Piciformes; family Ramphastidae; genus Ramphastos; species Ramphastos sulfuratus. The sequence continues at coordinate 36,889 of WBNM01011260.1, read as the reverse complement.
CACAATTTCTTCACTGAAATAGTAGTTAAGCCCTAGAATCATAGAATCATAGAATGGTCAGGGTTGGAAGTGGCCTCTGAAGGTCATCCACTCCAACCCCCCTCTGCAGTCAGCAGGGGCATCCTCAACTAGATCAGGTTGCCCAGAGCTCTGTTGAGCCTCACCTTGAATATCTCCAGGGATGGGGCCACAACCACATCCCTGCGCAACCTGTTCCAATGTTCCACTACCTTCATTGTGAAGAACCTGTTCCTAACACCCAATTCAAATCTGCTCTTCTCTAGTTTGAAGCCATTGCCCCTTGTCCTGTCACTGCAGGCCTTTGTAAACACTCTCCATCCTTCTTGTAGGCCCCCTTCAGGTACTGGAAGATCACTATTAGGTCTCCTCTTCTCCAGGTTGAACAACTCCAGCTCCCTCACCCTGTCCTCATAGCAGAGGTGCTCCAACCCCCTGATCGTTTTTGTGGCCCTCCTCTGGACCTGTTCCATCAGGTCCATGTCCTTCCTATACTGAGGGCTCCAGAGCTGGATGCAGCACTCCAGGTGAGGTCTTACCAGAGCAGAGCAAAGTGGCAGAATTGCCTCTCTGGATCTTCTGGCAACTCATCTTTTGATGCAGCCCAGGATACGATTGGCCGCCTGGGCTGCAAGCTCACACTGTCTGCTCACGTCCAGCTTCTCATCCATCAGCCCACCCAAGTCTTTCACCACAGGGCTGCTTTCTATCACCTCTGCCCTTAGTCTGTATTGATAGGACTGGCTTCCTAGGAAAGTGTTTGGAGTCCCCATTCTTAGAAATGTTCAAAAACTGTGTAGGTGTGGTGCTGAAGGACACATTTTAATGGTGACCAGACAGTTAATGGTTGGATAGGGTTAATGGTCAAACTTGATGATTTTGGAGATCTTTCCAAACCTTAATGATTCTGTGATACTGTGAAAGGAAGAGTCAGTAAGTCATGATTTATGATACACAGGTCAGGATAGACTGATCTGGGCAGCTAAGCATTTATTAATAATGGTGTCATTTCCAGCAGTCTTTGGATTGTTCTGCGATTGTCTCTTCACACCTAAGTTTCATTGTTTGCATATTGAATTCATCCACAGCCATGACATTCATTCAGGAATCATTTCAATCTGAAAGAGAATGGGTTTCCAGAGGAGTGAATCTATCCTACACTTCTGTCCTGCGGGGGCTTCCTTAGATTGCAGTGACCTTTAAAAGAGAACATTTTGTTTTGAATGGTGGAGATGCTTTGTCAGGGGAATCCCTAAATACTGGGTGCTAAGCTAGTACTCAAACTATCAAGTGAATCAATCTGATATTGTATTAGAAGCAGGAATTAGAAATGGCTCAAAGGCTAAAGCTCAGGTTGATACTATTGAGGAAATAAAAAAATAATAAAAAAAAAAGCATCAATTTCTGAAGGAAACTATTCTCCACCTGAGACTGAAAAAGGAGAAATAGGTCAGCTATAGAGTGTAGGTTTGAAACAGATGAGATACAAAAGAAATTTAGGACAAGAGGTTACATCAGACAATTAGAGGAAGGAAAGAGCAGTAGATAAGCACAGACAGCAGAATTAAGGACCATGAAAAATGCTTTGCTCTTTTTCATCAGTTTATGACACATGTCAACTTCTACTTCATGGCTTGGAATGCAGGGGTGTGAGTTTGCTTTGCTCTAAATTGTCAACAGACAAGAGATGGAAAGGCTGAATGTGAGTCCTCCTTAAAGACATGAAAAACAGAACCATTAGGGCTTGATTCATATGGAACAACTCACTAGGCTGACACCCACTCACTTCCTTTCAATCACAATGCAGAGGACTTTCCTGCTTAATCACTTCTCAGATGGTCGTAATTTTGTTACGTTCATCCTTTCATCTTCACGATGGCCATGAATTGAGCATTAGAAAACATAAGCTAATTAGGAGTTGCTGGATGGTGCACACACTAAATAGTTTAGTTGGATCATCAAGGAGGCAGAAATGATAAACACCCACCTAGAGAAGGTGGGGGAAATGCTCAGATAAAACAAACACTGAACTAGTGGGGACAGAGATGGTCTATATACTATATAATATCTCAAGGGTTAGGGCTGGGCTGGGCACTTGATAAGTGACAGAGCCTCTCTGTGAATCCCTCTCCCAAAGGAAAGAGAAAGGGATTCAGGGGATAGACACTGATGGGTTGGGAAAGAAAACTAAACCAGCTTGAATGGAATTAAATGAAATAGAGACAAAGAAATACCAGATAATATTCAACCCAAACCCCGATGGCAATGATGTTGCCATCACCACTGATGCTGGGGGCAAGCAATGGGGAAGTCCCAGACTGGAGTCAGCTGCACATGGAACTGGATTCAGGAACACATGGATCAGGATCGAAGGCAGAATGGACAGCGTTCTTGTTGGACACTGGCCACTGAAGAAAAGGCTTGACCAGGCTTTATCCTGAAGATGACATCCATGGGATGGAAATCCCTTGTTGGTCAGTGTAGGGTCACTGGCCCCGACTGCTCCTCTCCACAAGCGCCACCTCTGACTTCCCGCACCCCTACATGGGGCACAAGTTGTTGCAGTGTCCTTGCTCCACACAGGAGCAAGTCTATGTAGGAGCCTTCTTGCAGCCCAGCCCTTGGCAGTAACTCTAAGCATCAGTGTTACCAGTGCTAGAAGTAGCTGCTGTATGTGAAAACATGCTGTGAACTTCAGAAAATGTCATCACTGAGCAGAGATTGAGCTGAGAAGTCAAATCAGTGAACAGAATTGGTTATGTTCTAGCTCAAACCAGGACAAGTTCACACAGGAAACCTAAAGGATGAAGATTTAGGGTAAAGAAACTCAATGCAATCATCATCTGCATGCTGGTGCTGGTGCAATGAAAATATGTACATTGTTGGGAAAACAAAAAAAACTAAGTGTGGAAAAGATCCAAAATCAGGTGGTAGAGTAATGTTTACCCTAATAGTTCCTGTAATCCAGTAGCATGTGAAGGTATAGCCATTTATTCATTAGCAAAAGACAAAGGAAAAAATGTAAATTTACAGGCTTTTTTAAAAGGATCAATGTTGATTATCACTAAATCGTGGATGTGTCACACAGGTGGCAACATGTAGGATGACAGCTTTATCCACAATAAGGCATGTCCTTTACAGAACTACTCACAGCACAAAATTGTTTTTCCAGACAGCTTTCAGCTTTCTGTTCCATATAGAAAATATTTTCCATGAGTCATTTCGTTTAAATGTAAAAGAGAATTAACTTTGATTGTTCCCATGTCCTTTTATGTTTGCTGTCTAAGAACATTTGGGTGATATAATGTCTGCAGAAAGGGAATTTTAAAGGCAATCCTCATGCTCTGTTCTATGTGGTACATTAAACTCTCTACTATTCTCCATGTTCACCTAGTTATTGTGTCAAAGATTAGCATGGTGCTCAGGAATCACATAGTAACTTGATGGAAAGCAGACAGCAGTTGCAGAGCTCTCTGCCTCTTAAAATGCATACGGATCCATGTAGGTGAACCATATATTCTTTATCTTTCACCAATCAAACACTTCTTTGCAGCTCTTCCCTTGTCTGCTAAGAATCTTAAGGGAGTTCCTTCCTNAGTTGAAACAGCCTAACAAGGAGGATCAGGCCCTCTCATTTTGCTTCATGACAAAAATCACTCACAGTAAATATCTGAGGTAAAAAAAGAAGACATGCATGCTTGGTCACTGAGAACAAGGGAAGCTGAAAATAGAAGCTCCTTGTGAAAAGAAGCATCACAGGCTTCAGAAACAGCACCAGAAAGAGTGTCACAGAGAAAAATCAGGTTGGGGGAAGATCAGGTAACACCAGCTTGAGACTCAGGATCTTCCTGAAAGGATGCAGAAAAATGAGCACTGTGATGTTGGCTGGTGATTAGGGAAAAGAAGGTAATGATAGTGGTGACTCCCTAACATAACATATAGCCTGACAGACTCCAGGAGAAGGAGCTGGTGAGGAAGAGCAAGAGATCTTTATGTTTTATGTTCAGTCAGACTTCTCACCAGCTAGCACTACTAGCAACTATCTTCAGTCGCCAAATTCCACGGGCTTTACATTTCATCCCAAGGCTATTAAAGGACCAATTGCTTACATGGAAAGAGGCTTGATTAGGTTTTGCCCCCAGAAATGTTCATTGTCTCTTTCCACCAGAACTTGGCATGAAAGTTTCACCTCACTGCTGTAGTAGATCATTGCATACCACTGCCCCATTTCTGGAGTTGTCTCTGGCTGTCTTCTGACCTTGTGCTCAGCTCACTCACCTAATTAAAATGGGATAATACAAAGCTAGCAAAAGCCAAAACAAAAATGTTGGCTTGTTTAGGAATATGAATTGGTTCAGTCTGCAGCTGGGTGAATGCCAGAGCCAGTGGAAAGAAGAGAATGGGATATGCAACTGAGAGTGTGCTGAGAGAAGGGGACAAGTGGGACCAATCCATTTTGTGACAGGGGTACCGTGAAAAATCACCTTTAGAAAGGAGGAGAGACAGGAATCAAACATCTTGATTTGGGTTTATGACTTGGAAAGGAACAAGAGCATTTTGTCTTTTAAAAAACCTGAAAGACTGAATTATAACACAGAAAAGACAAGTTGTGAGGATTTTCCATTATATGCTTTATGAATATAATGGAAAAGAGGGCAAAATTCAAGATGCAAGAAGTTGTCACTGAAGCCAGGGACTGGTTTACGTTATTTTCTCAAACATTTAAATTTAAAGTGGGGAACAGAATTTGTTTTATGAAGAGGTTAGAAAGTGATCCAGTATCATGACAGATGACCCCTCTCTCCAACAATGATGAGGACAAGAGGACATGAAGTACTTCAAAAGACTACTTTGCTGAAACTCAGTGTTCAGTTTGTAGTCACCCTTCAAAGGGTGGTTCCCACCATTTTGTCTTCCTTCCTAAAGCTCTTTTCCCTTTCTTTAGGTCCCCTTGGCTTTACCAGCAGAGGGAGCAGTTGGAAGAGCAAATGGGTAGGGAAAAGGCCCTGACGTCAGCTAAGTTTGATCCTTGCTCTTTGTTCCAAAGGGAAAAAACAAGGACTAGCTTCAGCAGCTGCTGCTAGTGAGTCAAAGTATCCCCAGCACCAATACTCTTTGCTTTACCTGAGCTCTCTCTTCTCTCTCCACAGCTCCTGGCAGTGAAGCTGTATTAGAAAGCCTGCCAGTTCCATGAGTCTTGCCTTCTCATCCCTGCATACAGGCAATGTTTAGCAGAAAACTGAGGCAGAATTGTCTAGCTGATGACATTTTAAATTCAGCTACACATGGCATTTAACCCTTCCTGTGGCCTTCCTCATGCAGTTTTACTCTGTCTCAACCATTTTTTATCACTGGGCTTTGCTGTAAATCTGGAAACATTCAATTTGCATGAAATAAACACTCATAAGAAAATTCATATCTGAATAATGCAGTGCTAGTTTTGATCTATTGGAAAGGCTTTTCAGTTCACCCACCATCTCACAAGGGGATTTGATAAGCTAAAGTCTTTTTCAAAACAATATTTACAAGCCATTAGATGTTTTATCTGAGAATGTTTGTGTTCTCTTAAAAACACCTGTTTTCCCCCTGCCTCTCATTTCTACCTATTCACAGAGAGCTTCCTCTGCACCAGTCCTGTATATGAAAGGGACCCAATACCTAATAATGAAATGAAGCCAGTTACAATCTCTTCTTGTGCATCCAAAATCCTGCAAATTTCACTTTTTCAGAAAAACTCAGCCTGTAGGAGACTAGCACTCTCCCTTTCTGAAAGAGAAAGGTTTTGGCAATATGGGTTTATTTTCCTTAAAACAAATGCCAATGTATGGGACATGCAAAATATGCTTTTACAAGAATCAGCCACTGTTTTGTCCTCCATAAGGAGGAGCAGCAGGTTCAGGTCAGAGATTTAGGGAAATATTTGATACCAGATTTCTCAGATCGACTTTCCCAATAAAATCTTACACAAGCAGTTTAGCACTACTATGAAGTAAAAGGCTTCTCTCAGTCCAACCTGAATTTGGCCCTTTTTTTGTTTAACTCTGTCATGTCGAGCTTTGAGAAAGACATTTATGGCATACAGAGAGAAGGTGAGAAACCAGTATCTCTGTAAACAATGTCCTTTGCATTAGATCAAAGGTCTTTACTAACCAAAAACCAACCAGTGACCAGTTTCTGAAATTCTGACTAGAACTCTACAAAAATGATTCACTGCAGAGGAATTGGGTGGCTTTGGAGCAACTGCAGACTCCCACAACAGAGCTATCCTTTCTTTGAAGGAAAAGAGCAGAGCCAAAGCCTTTAGCTCTGTTCCTGTACCTGGCGAAGTTCACCAAATCTTCAAGAGAACTCTCAGCTTTGAGTTGATGAGCAAGTTACAGAATCACAGAATCACAGAATTTGTGGGTTGGAAGTGACCTTGAAAGATCATCTAGTCCAGCTCCCCCACCAGAGCAGGATCACCCAGAGCAGATCAAACAGGAACAAGTCCAGGCAGGTTTTGAATGTCTCTGGAGAAGGAGACTTCACAACCTCTCTGGGCAGCCTGATCCAGTGTTGTGTCACCCTCACAGTGAAAAAGTTTTCCGTATGTTCACATGGAACCTTCTGTGCTCCAGTTTGCCCCTTGTGCTAAGGATTGGACATCACTTAGAAGAGCCTGGCTGAATCCCCCAGCACTCATCCATCACATGTTTATAAACATTAATGAGGTCACCTCTCAGTCTCCTCCTCTCCAAGCTGAAAAGCCCCAAGGGTCCCTCAGACTCTCCTCATCAGGGAGATGTTCCAGTCCCTTAATAATTTCTGTGGCTCTGCACTGGAATCTTTTAAGCACTTCCCTGTCATCTTTACACTGAGGGGCCCAGAACTGGACACAATAATCTGGGCAGAGTAGAGGGGGAGGAGAACCTCTCTTGACCTACTAACCACTTCCCTTCTAATATACCTCGGGATGCCATTGAGCTTCTTGGCCACATGAGCACATTGCTGATTCATGGTCGTCCTTCTATCCACCAGTCCTGCAGATCCTTTTCCCTTTCACTGCTCTCCAACAGATCAGTCCCCAACCTATACTGGTACATGGGGTAGTTCTTTCCCAGGTGCAAGACTCTACACTTGTATTTCACTACATTTCTCCCTGCCCAACTCTCCAGCCTGTCTAAGCCTCACTGAATGGCAGCAGAACCCTCCAGTATGTCAACCACTCCACTCCAAGCTCTGTGTCATCACCAAACTTGCTGACTGCACTCTGTTCCCTCATCCAGGTTGTTGATGAATATATTGAATAGTACTGGTCTTAGCACTGACCCCTGAGGGACCTCACTAGACACAGGCCTTCAACTAAACTCTGTCCCGTTGACCACAACTCTCTGACTTCCTTCTCTCAACCAGTTCCCAGTCCACCTCACTACCTGATCATCCAGACCACAGTGCCTCAGTTTAGCTGTAAGGATGCTGTGTGAGACAGTGTCAAATGCTTTACTGAAATCAAGATAAATCACATCCACTGCTCTACAATCATCTATCCACATGGTTATGTCCTCATAAAAGAAGTTCAGGTTTGTAATCCTGCTTGGTATTCTGTTCCTACGGCACAAGATCCTGAACTCCACCATCTCATGATCACTGCAGCCAAAGTTGCCCTCAACCTTCATCAGTCAGGCCCTCCCTGATAGCGAGTACATCTAGCAGTGCTCCTCTCCTAGTAGGCTCATCCACCTCATTTGCATCAAGAAGTTATTGTCAGTGCACTGGAGGAACTTCAGGGACTGTGGATGGCTGGCTGAGTAGGCCTTCCAGCAAATATCTGGGTAGTTAAAATCCCCAACGAGAACCAGGACCTATGTAATGGGTTTAGTGTGACAGCAAAAAAACTCCTCCACTTTCACCCTTCCCCTTCCCACCTCCTCCCTTCCTTATTACCAAGACACAAGGAAGGGAGGGAAAAAAAAAAACAAAAAAAACCAACAGAGAAGCAGGGGAAGAGGTCTCGGTTGATTTACACAGAATAATTTACTCTTCCACTACAAAAGTATCAGATTATACACACACACACACACATCTATATATACACTGCCTGGATCCCAAAACAAGCAAAGAATGTGCCTATCTGCTTGAGACCTGGAAAAGCAAGACAGTGAGACTAAGAATCTCCTGTCCAGGATAGTAATGCCCTACATTAATGTTGTAAAATGTCGTAAATTCATGATTCTGATAGTGGGCAATACTATGTGGTTCAAACCACAACAGCCTGTAATCATGAGGCTGTCATCAGCTGCCTGTAGAAGGCATCGTCCACTTCCTCATCCTGATCAGGTGGCCTGTAACAGACACCCACAACATTATCACCCATGCTGGCCTGTCCCTTAATTCGCACCCACAACCTCCCAACTCTCTCCTCATCCACTCCTAGACAGAACTCAGTAGATTCTAGTTGCTCCCTTGCATCAACAGCAACTCCACCACCTGGTCTTGTTGACCTGTCTTTCCTAAAAAGGACATAGCCATCCACAACCACATTCCAGTCATGTGAGCTGTCCCACCCTGTCTCTGTGACTGACACAAGACTATCACCCCTTGACTGCACACAGATTTCTAACACCTCCTATTTATTCCCCATGCTGCACTCATTGGTATACAGGCATCCGAGGCAGCGAGTGCAGCACACTGATCCCACCCTAGAGAGGTGGGTGGCTGATGTTTCCCTGTTGGCTGCTACTACCTCAGGAGTCCCTGGCTCATTTCTGAGACTTTGGCTGCACGAGCTTCAGGGCTGCAGGCCAACTGAAAAAAAAAGCTTTTAAATCTGTCCTTAAAGTGGAAAAAGCTGCACAGAACCACAGCAGATATTTCCCTGTCTTACTCATATAAATTACTTCAGGCTATATTTGCTAAGGGGCTTGATGAAGCCTTGAGTGACAGGGCTTAGACTAATCAGGTTAGATCCATTTTCTGAGAGGTTCAGACAACCATCAATTGACTAATATTAGCATCCTATCCACATTATAGAGTCCCTCTGCAGCTATTTTTCTCTGAAGAGAAGAAGGTTTTGATGGACTGACCTAGCTGAGTTTTGGACTCATCAATATTTTCCCAAGAAAGTGAAGACTGAATTCCCACATCACTGAAGAGTGAATTCAGACTGACTGGTAACAATCCTGATTCTTAATTTGCTTTTCCTGGATCACTCAGGAGTACTTGGCCATGGGCTGAAGACCCCTGAGATATGTATGGTGATACAGGGCCATGTGTGAAATAATTCCAAGTATAATATCCTGATAAATTGTTCTTTCCCCTCCTACCTTATTTTATCCTCTTTCAAGGAAGGAACTATTCAGGAATGTCTCTTTTCACCTGCGTCTGGCAGGACTGTATTTCTAAGAAATAACTGAACTCAAGACAAGAGTTTAGAAGATAAAAAATCCTTTTACATGCAAATGCTATCCTCTTTCGTGGTACAAGCCCAGATCAGTCTAGCCTGTGCTGTATTCTCTGCCTATAAAATAAATGAGAATAAATTGAGAGGGCTCAATTAATGGTTAGACTCGATGGTCTTAAAGGTCTTTTCCAGTCTAAATGCTTCTATGACTAATCATCTCATTAAACAAGTTGGAAGCACTCCTTCTACAGGGCCATTCAGATGGGAAGGAAGAAATGTCAAACAGGTTGGCATCCAGTTTCCATAGGAAATTCACAGTCAAGGTTAACCTAGCCCTATTAATTATGTCATTAGTAAGTGACTTAAATAGATGGTGAGCACTACCTCTTTGCGTATGGGGAAAAGTAAACATTATTAAAATGAATGCTGGCCCAGGTATTCTGCTGATTTTCAGCTCTCCCTATCCATATTCCTGACACTTACATTAACAAAACTGAAACTCAAGGGCATACCAGTCCCACCATTCCCAGGATCTCCATCTCCTCAGGGAATGGTGGGATTGGCGTGTGTCTGTCAGGTATTGCAGAGCTGATGTTTGAGGACAAGGGGCAATGATTTGAAACTGGAGCAGGGGAGATTTAGGTTGGACATCAGGAGGAAGTTCTGCACAATGAGGGTGGTGAGACACTGGAACAGGTTGCCCGGGGATGTGGTTGAGGCCCCGTTCCTTGAGACACTCAAGGTCAGATTTGATGTGGCCCTGGGCAACATGGTCTAGTTGTAGGTGCCCCTGCTGACTGAAGGGGGGTTGGACAAGATGACTTTTGAGGGTCCCTCCCAACCCAACGCAATCCATAAAACTCTGTGAAACTGTGAAATGTTGAGATTCTCCTTGTGGGACACCAGCAACCAGCCCAGAAATGTTCTAAAAGCCTTCTATGAGAGTGGTCACCAAGAGCTCACAGTCGAAGGTGGGATTACTTGTGCATCCTCCAAGTCACAGCTCAAGATCCCATCTAATTAGTCCAGATGTTAATATTTTATATCTTGATATTCAAGAATGTGTCTCAATAAGTAGATTTAACATGTAGGGACCTGCTACCTCTGCAAAGCAATTCCTGAAATATCTTGGTCTCTGCAAGCAGATCCAGACTGCTAACTATGGGATGGCCAGTCTGTAAAAATCAGGTAGCACCTAAGCCACACAGGTAATTGCCACGCTGAAACATTGCTCCAGGGAGTAAGGATATCTCATCCTTCAGTGGATCTTGTCAATAAGATACATCGTTCTTGTTGCAGAGCTAGGTAAGTCTCCCTATGATTGCACTTTGTATGATCAAGCTCCTCCACTGGCAGCCCACACCAAAAACTAATGAAGAAGGTAAAGTGTGGCACTGTCCTGCACCTGACTTCCACCTACAACCATGGCATGGCTTGCTGGTTGTCTAGTTCAACTGCCTAAAACAGTCCACCTAAATTTGAGGCTAATGTTTTCAGCTACTGCTCAGAAGTCTTCATGAGTGACACTTAGAGAACCTTAACTCAAAGGGCTACCTATAGGCTCTGAAGTAGTGCCAAGCCTTTTAAACATGTATGTCAAAGACCTGACTGAAACTTGAGCTTGTAAATAATCTGATTTGATGACATCTGTTTGGGCATTAATCCTTAGGGCTTTTCCAACCTGGAAAATAACTTGAAACCCGATTCAGCAGGAATATTGTCATTACTGGCATTTGCAGTTGAATGCTTCACTGTTGCAATTTTTCCTGGAATTCAGGCTTAGTTTCTCAATTAATGGAATACAGCCCATATCTGGTCTATCTCACAGTTTCAGTCTACCTGGTCTATCTCAGAGTTTGTCTTTATAGACTTCTGACTTGCCACATCCATCTGATAATGCTGGCTGTCAGTGTCAAGACCTGCAACAAGCTATTAACAAAGTTTTTGGACATGCGTAACCTTCACAGATTCAGAGAGTGGTCAGTGTTGGAAAGGACCTCTGGGGATCATCTAGTTCAACTACCCCTTCTAAAGCAGGTTGGCCAGGATCACAATGTCCAGGCAAGTTTGAAATCTCTCCAGAAAAAGAGAACCTCTCTGAGCAGCCTGCTCCAGGGTTCCAGCACCCTCACAGCAATGAAGTTTTCTTCTTGTTCATATGGAACCTCCTGAGTTCCAGTTTGTGTCTATTGCCCCTCGTTCTGTCTCTGGGCAGCACTGAAAACAGTCTGGCCCCATCCTCTTTTCCTTTAGCTATTTATGAGCATTGAGAAGATCCCCTCTCAGTCTGCTTTTCTCCAGGCTAGAAAGCTCCAGGTCTCTCAGCCTTTCCTTGTCAGAGAGATGCTCCTGTCCCCTCAGAATCATTGTAGCCTTTGCTGGACTCTCTCCAGTAGTTGCCTGCCTCTTTTGAGCTGTGGGAGCTCAGAAGTGAACACTATACTCCAGATGTGGCCTCAAATATCTTTAAACATTTGCTCTCTTCTCTACTCAGGAGAGAGTGTGGTCTTCCAATTTTGACCTCCTTACTCATGCTACATTAGCCAACACACAGCTTCATAAAACTACATTCAGTATTTTGGATTTCCCATGGCGACTAACAATGTCCTACCACACTTCTCTTCTGAAAACAGTGGACTCAAAAGGGTCACGAGTATCAAAACCTCACCTCCCCTTCTGCCATATTTGAAAGGCTCTATTTAGCCCTTGTCCAATTTGCCTAACTGTCTGACATCTCATATGGCCAGGCCTGTTATGCTGTGGTGTTTTGACAACAGAAAACACAGACCCTGCTGCCAGAAAACCGTTGAAAATCCTCCTTGTTTGATCTTTCTAAAGTACTTCCAGATTGCTCAAAGCTCAAATGCTGCAACCAGATTCTGTTATGGCATAAAGAGACTGAACTACAGGTGCAGGCTGTGAGACACAGCATACACCATAAATTTCCTGACTAGATGAGGTCTAAGTGCATCAGATTCTGTCTCTGAAATTGCTGAGGTTTCACATGACCAGATTTGTGTATGATTTTATCACTATTTATGTGACCAGTCTACCTTTGAGCATGTTAAACAACCAAGAGAAGCCAGAGCAGACACATGCTTTCGCAGAGACCTGGCATGTGCATTAGTGTAAATACATCATCACAGTTTAATGATGAAAATTACTGTCCAGTTAGACAACTTCTCATTCCCATTTGTCAGTACTGTTCAGATCATGCACCCTCCCCTCTGCCCAACACACAGGGAGTTCTGTTGTGTTATCATATTCCCCTCAATTCACTTTTTAAACAGACTTTCAGGTCACAGAACCACAGGATTAAGGACTGGCAAGCATTGTATGATCCTCTGGGGATCATCTAGTCCAACCCCTCTGCTAAATCGGTGTCACTCAAAGCAAATTGCCTAGGATCACAATGTCCAAGTGGGTTTGGAATCTCTCTAGAGAGGGAGACTCCACAGCCTCTCTGGGCAGTCTGGTCCAGTGCTTTGTCATCCTCACAGGAAAGAAGTTTTTCCTTATGCTTAGGTGGAACTTTCTGTGTTCCACACTGGCCTTTCCCCTGTCACTGGGCACCACTGTAAAGAGCGTCCCCATTTTCTTGCTCCCAGAAATTGTGCATATCTACCTCTTCAAGAAGCCACAAGAGTCATAGCCATACAAGGATAGTGGTAAGAAACAAAGTTGGGGTTTCAATTTCAGGTGTACTAACTACTCCATACTACATCCCTCATCATTGCTCATTGTGATGGTTTGAGCTGCATCATAGGTATCCCTACACTATTCTAAGCAATGCCATCATCATTGCTCATTGTAGTGGTTTAAGCCACATCATATATATCCCTACACTATTCTGAGCAATGCTGGCTGAAATTTGTAGCATTCGTGAGACATTGTTCTAGTTGTGGGGGCTAAGCTCCCTCTCTTTCCAATTTTGCTTTCATGTGGTACAGTTGTCCTGAACAACTTTTGGTTGGGAACTTTCTTTTTTTTAAAAAAAAAACAACTTTTCTCTGTCTCTTTTGGTGTAATCTGATCTCTTTGCAGTAGAGTAGTAAATAATTATGTGTAACTCAGCTAAACCTCTCCACTTGCCTTTTTACTCTCCTGCTGGAGACGGGGAGGATAAAAGGGTGTGTGGAGGGGAAGGAAGGAAAAACAGAGGGGTTAACCCCTGACACTTATTTAAAATCACAGAGGCATTGACTGCAGAGTCGGGAAAAAGAAGAAAGAAGCTGCTGCACTGATCTTTGATGTATTAGAGAGCTAGAAGAAACACAAAACCCCTTCTGTAGGAATCAAGTGTTTTTGCATTACTGCAATGCTATATGCAGTACACGTGTCAAAACAACTGCAAGTTCTAATTTCCCTTCAAACAACTACAGTGGAGCTACAGATGTGCTGGAAACTGTACACATCTCTAACCTTAGGGGGGCTGAGGCCAGAAGTGCCCTGAGGAGAGAGTGTTAAAGAATGAAAGCTTATCTTTACATTGCTAAACCTGTCTGATCACATCAGGTGTTTCTATCGTTGCACACACACATTGGCAGTATTGCAGAGGGAGTGTTCACTATAGAACCGGAAATTAAATGTCTTCATGTCTCTGCTGCTCATTACCTCCAATTATGTCACTTAGATTCAGGAAGAATGTCTCTGGAGTCCAGTGCTCAGCTGATAACTTCTGCTACATGATTTATGATAATGTCTGGTGCTATTTACATAGCACTGGAAATCATTGAGATGAGTGAAGAGTCTGAATGTCCCTTTTACTCATCAGAATGTAGTTTATTCTGCTATTTTTCTTTGCTGGTAGTTGGTGCTTATTGGTATTTCAGGAAGCAAAGAACTATTCCAAAGGTAGCAGAACTCTGAGGGGTTTCTTGGAGGAGGGGAATTTGATTAGTTCTTCACATTATTGAAGACACCATCCAAAATAAAGTACAAACAAATCCCAGAACCACTTATTGAAGCAGCAATCAGTAAGTGCTGATCAACTTCACTAACTGGTTTCTTCCAAAAGGGGTTTAAAGAGATGTTTTAATGTAACATGTCATCTCTTCACATGTGCCAGAATACAATTTATTTGTACATAAACTTGGCTTTTACTATTTGTATTTTTTATACTTGAGATTTTCTAAGGACTGGCAACTTTAAATATACATTTTAAATACTTTGGACCAGATGCTTAAACTGTTATCATGTTTAAATAGTACCTTGTTCCTTAAGTGACTTCACTGAAGTGGGGCACAGTAATCAGGATTTGTGGTGAGCAGTTTGCTGTTATTAGCAGCAGTATCTTCCAGTTCTACCACTAGATGCTATTGTTACTGGTGATTTATTTAAAATCATTGGCAACAAAACCAAAGCAGAAGCCACAGATATGGTTTTGTGTACAAAGGCTGAAGTCTGACATTGCTATTCACGTGACAACTGGCTCACATTCCAGTCACAAATCTGTTCTACATTTGATCTATCTCACAAGCCCTGGAGCAGACCTGAGGGCATACTAATAGTGCTCACTTCTTCTCTGTTATCTGAATATTCATGTAAGAGAGGCTATAGATGGCTTACTGTGTGACATTAATGGCTAAGCTGGGAGCTGTGTGTGATTTGTGACAGGGCAGATCTCTGTGTGAGGATAGGGAGGAGGAGCAAAACAAATATTCTTGACTGTAATTGGCCATTAAAATGATTGAAAGTCATTGGGCTTCTAGTCTGTAGGTGGGGTATAGCTTTATTTCAGTATTTCCCTTTCCTAAAGAGAGCAAGAAACAGGGAATATGAAAACAGTGAGTGGGCTACAGCTCTTTGGAAAGCATAGGAATGCATTTTATGTGGAGTGAGTTCAGTGAGCTTGGCATGTCAGCTTACATGCAAGAGGAGATTAAATGAGGAGGACTGAAGCACTTACAGCTCTCAGCTGCTTGCTTGATCTTTTCTGGAGGCTGCTGCTTCAAAAGCAAAGAGAGTCGCAAAAGGTGTGTAACACCTCCTGCACCCTCATAGTTGTAATGGTTTATAGGTAGAGGTTAGGGTATATTGAAATCAGAGCTGCTCTGCTGCAGTAGACCTGACCGTAACCCTCAGAGGTTCTTTTTCTCCATCTGCTTCAGCTGTATCTAACTCAAAAGAACCTGATGAAGAGGGGCTGGTATGGACAAAGAGAGGTGTCAACGGCTTCCTCTCAGTTTAGCTTGTCACCATTGGTGAATCAATGTGACTACTGGACAAGCATCCCTGTTAACAGATCACCACTGCTGGCATGAGTGAGCAGTCTGAATCAGTCTCAATTTGGCTAAGTCCTGAGGGACCCAAGAGCTTTGTGACAAAAGGGTCATCAAACATTGGAACATGCCCACCAGGGAGGTGGTTGAATCCCTAACCCCAGGGATGTTTAAGAGATGCAGAGATGTGGTGCTGAGACAGTTATACAGTTGGATGTGATGGTCTTGTAGATCTTTTCCAGACAGAACAATTCTATGACTTTACAAATCTATGTCCATATCCCAATCAAGCAGAAGACAACAACAACCATGGGGCACTGAAGGAACTCGTACCTAATGTTCATGAACCATGATATGATTTTACATGGTCCACCACCATTTTATACATCTATATATACACATACATATTTGAATTATTCCTGTGTAACACTAAACTCTGTTTTAGTGGGAAGCTTGTTAAATGTGTTTGAAAGGATCTACTCAACTTCCAGCATGTAAAAATGTCCTTTCCCCTGTTACAGAAGATTGCTGGTTTTTTTTTTTTTTCTTGTTTTCCATTTAAATATTTAGTCTGAATTTTGTAATGGATAAAATCATTGGGAAGAAGGAAAATACTGCCCCAGAAATTAAGAGTATAAGAAATTGGTACTGGGAACAAGGTTAAGGACAGTAAAATCTCCACAAGGAACTCTGAAGTGAAATTGTTTGTACCTCAAGACCACAGTGAATCAAAACCCACTGACCACACACACTATGCAGAACAAAGGCTACACATTCCCAGATTGTCTGACTGACATGAACAGGTCAAAAGGCCACACTGTTCAATAGCTGTGACAGTGGCACACAGTTCAGAATGAAGAAATGAAGAAAACATGGAATGATATTTCTGCTGGTTATTTTGCCCCAGCTGCTATAAACTGGTAACTTCATATCATGCAGTTCTTCTACAAGCATCTTAACTCACTCTTTACCACCTTTCCCACATCATTTCAGAATCTGATTAGTCCCAATGCAGAAATCCAATTGGACATGTCAGCCCACTCCAAACTCTGTTTTGGTTTACTCATAGTCAGCTTCTAATACACAAAAAAAGTTTGTCCTTCTGTCCAGCAGCAGGTGGATTTCCATAGAAGTCCTTCCTGAGTCTTTGTCAATGACCTGAACTGCAACATACTTTGCTGATAACCACGTAAGGTTAAAACGTGACCTTATGGACTCCTTGAGAGTCTTTGAGTGGATTTATCAGATGTGACACCCCTCTATAAAAGCCTTAGTGTTTATCTATGAATCTTCTAGCATAAATTCAATGAATCTGCATGAAGGTCAGACACACGGGTCAGTGTATCACAATGGGAGTCCCTCCTTCTCCATGAAGGTAGGTTTAAGCAAAAGAACTACAGAGAGGCAACATCTAAATACCTTTAAATCACCTTAAGTACTTTGGGATGAGACAGACAATAGTATCAACAATGAGACAGACAAGGAGTATCAACAATGGGAACACTTAGGCACCAACAGACAGATTGAGATTCATAGGATCCATTGGCTTGAAAGGGACCTTAAAATTCACCTAGTTCCAAACATGCTGCCATGGGAAGCCGTATCTCCCACTAAATCAGGTTGCTCAAAGCCTCATCCAGCCTGGTCTTATACACTTCCAGAGATGAGGTGTCCACAACTCATCTGGGCAGCCCATTCTGTTGTCTCAGCACCCTCAGAGTAAAGAACTTCTTCCTAATATCTAATCTAAGTCTACCCTGATCTACTTTAAAACTACTGGCCCTTGTCCTATCACCACATGCCCTTACAAATAGTCCTTCTCCAGCTTTTCTGTAGGTCCATTTCAGGTAATGGAAGGCTGCTCTAAGTCTCCCTAGAACATTCTCTTCTACAGACTGAACAGACCCAACTCAATCATCCTGTCTTCACAGGGGAGGTGCTCCAGCTCTCTGTGGCCTTTCTCTGGACCCTTTCCAGAGCTCCCTTTCGGAGCTGCACACAGTACTCCATGAGGAGTCTCACAAGAGCAGAGTAGAGGGCCAGAGTCACCTCCCTTGACCTGCTGGCCATGCACCTTTGGGCTGCCAGCTCACATCGCTGGTGCATGTCAAGCACCTCGTCAACCAGCACCCTCAAGTCTTTCTCTGCAGGGCTGCTCTCAATCCACTCATGACACAGACTATATTTGTGCTCAGGGTTGCCCCAGTCAGGTGCAAGACCTTGCACTTGTTGAACTTCATGGGGTTGTCATGGGCTCACCTCTCCAGGCTGTCAAGGTCCCTCTGCTGGATCCCTGTCCTCCAGCATGTCAACCAGACCACACAGCTTGGTGTCATCTGCAAACTTGCTGAGGGTACACTCAATGGCAGTGTCCATATCCCTGACAAAGATGTTCAACAGGACTGCTCTCAGTACTGATCCATGAGGGACTCCACTCACACTGGTCTCCATTTGGGCATTAAACCATTGATCACAACTCTTTGAAAGAGGCCTTCTAGCCAATTCCTTATCTGCTAAAGGCTCCATCAAATCCATGTTCTTCCAATTTAGAGAGCAGGATGTCATGAGGAACTTTGTCAAACATGCTGCAGGAAGTTGCTCTTCCCTTATCCACCGAAGATGTGACCGCACCATAAAAAGCCACCAAATTTGTCAAGCAGGATTTGCCTTTAGTGAAGCAATGTTGGTGGTCACCAACCACCTCCTTGTTTCCCATGTGCCCTAGCAGAGTCTTCAGGAGGATCTGCTCCATTATCTTGCCAGGCACTGAGGTGAGGCTGACTGGCCTGTAGTTCCCTGAGTCTTCCTCATCTCCCTTTTATTAAATAGAAGTTATGTTTCCCCTTTGCTAGTCAGTGGGAATTTCACCAGAACACCATTACTTTTCAAATATGATGGAAAGTGGCTTTGCAACTTCATTCACTAGTTATCTTAGGACCTGTGGATGTAATCTCATTAGGTCATCTGGATTTGTGCACCTTCAGGTTCATTAGATGATTTTGAACCTGGTCTGATCTTACAGAGGGTGGATTTTCATTATCCCAGTCCCTCTCCTTGCCTTCTGCCACTTGGATAGCGTGGTTAGAGCACTTAGCATTGAAGACCAAGGCAAAAAAGTCTCTGAGTATCTCAGCCTTCTCCATATCCTATGTGACCAGGTCCCCTAATTCCTTCCAGAGAGGGCCCATGTTTTCTGTGTTCTTCCTTTTGTCACTGATGTACTTAGAAAAGCTTTTCTCGTTACTCTTGATGTCCCTAACCAGAGTTGATTCTATCTGGGCCTTAGCTTTCCTAAGTTGGTCTTACCTTGGCCAACTTCTTCGTATTCCTGACAGGTTACCTATCCTTGTTTCTACACTCTGTAGGCTTTGTTTCTGCAACTAATAGTGTCCAGGAGCTTCCTGTTTATCCATGCAGGCCTCCTGGCATTCTTGCCCACCTTCTGCTTTGTCAAGATCCATTGTTCCTGGGCTCAAAGGAGATGATCCTTGAATATTAACCAGTTTTATTGGGCCTCTCTCCTCTCCAGGGCTTTATCCCATGGTACCCTACTAAGCAGATCCTTAACAAGTTCAAAGTCTGCTTTCCTGAAGTCCAAGATAGGGAGCTTAATATGCACCCTCCTTGTTGTCCTAAGGATCATGAACTCAATGGTCACTGCTGCCAAGGTTACCCTTGGGGTTTACGTTGCCCACCAGCCCCTTCTTGTTGGTAAGAACAAGGTCCAGCATAGCACCTTTCCTTGTCAGCTACCATTTTGTGGAGGAAATTATTATCAATGCATTCCAGGAACCTTCTGGACTGCTGGTGTCTTGCTGCATTGTTCCTCCAACAGATATTGAGGTGGCTGAATTTCCCCCATGAGGACCACAGTTTGTAAATGCAAAGCTGTTCCTATCTGTCTATAGACAACCACTTGGNGTGCACCTTCAGGTTCATTAGATGATTTTGAACCTGGTCTGATCTTACAGAGGGTGGATTTTCATTATCCCAGTCCCTCTCCTTGCCTTCTGCCACTTGGATAGCGTGGTTAGAGCACTTAGCATTGAAGACCAAGGCAAAAAAGTCTCTGAGTATCTCAGCCTTCTCCATATCCTATGTGACCAGGTCCCCTAATTCCTTCCAGAGAGGGCCCATGTTTTCTGTGTTCTTCCTTTTGTCACTGATGTACTTAGAAAAGCTTTTCTCGTTACTCTTGATGTCCCTAACCAGAGTTGATTCTATCTGGGCCTTAGCTTTCCTAAGTTGGTCTTACCTTGGCCAACTTCTTCGTATTCCTGACAGGTTACCTATCCTTGTTTCTACACTCTGTAGGCTTTGTTTCTGCAACTAATAGTGTCCAGGAGCTTCCTGTTTATCCATGCAGGCCTCCTGGCATTCTTGCCCACCTTCTGCTTTGTCAAGATCCATTGTTCCTGGGCTCAAAGGAGATGATCCTTGAATATTAACCAGTTTTATTGGGCCTCTCTCCTCTCCAGGGCTTTATCCCATGGTACCCTACTAAGCAGATCCTTAACAAGTTCAAAGTCTGCTTTCCTGAAGTCCAAGATAGGGAGCTTAATATGCACCCTCCTTGTTGTCCTAAGGATCATGAACTCAATGGTCACTGCTGCCAAGGTTACCCTTGGGGTTTACGTTGCCCACCAGCCCCTTCTTGTTGGTAAGAACAAGGTCCAGCATAGCACCTTTCCTTGTCAGCTACCATTTTGTGGAGGAAATTATTATCAATGCATTCCAGGAACCTTCTGGACTGCTGGTGTCTTGCTGCATTGTTCCTCCAACAGATATTGAGGTGGCTGAATTTCCCCCATGAGGACCACAGTTTGTAAATGCAAAGCTGTTCCTATCTGTCTATAGACAACCACTTGGTCTTCCTGATCAGGTCATCTGTAGCAGACCCTCACTATGATACCACCTGCTCCTGCCCTCCCTTTAACTCTGACCCATAAGCTCTCAGACAGTTCCTCATCCATGGAGTTCCATGGACTGCATCTAGTGACACTTCCTCCCCTTCTCCCCTGCCTGTCTTTCCTAAAGAGCCATTCCCACACTTCATCCCACCGCATCACAGTGATGCCCTGTAGCTGTGTGCATGTCTCTGACTTCTCCTGTTTGGTTCCCATGCTACATCCATTAGTAGAGAGGCATTTTAATTGGGCACTTATTGGCTTGAATTCTATTGTCATGCACTTCAGGGGATCTGCTACTGGTCTGTGGTCCTTCTCCAGGCCCAGGGCATCTAGTACTGGCACTGGCCTCAGAGTGGAAGCAGTGGAGTGGATCAAGTAACTCCTTTCCCATCAACTCTAGTTCAAAGCCCTCCTGGAACAGGCTGCCCAGAGAGGTTGTGGAGTCTCCTTCTCTGGAGACTTTCCAAACCTGCCTGGATGTGTTCCTGTGCAAACTACCCATGGGGATCCTGCCCTGGCAGGGAGACTGGACTCGATGATCTCTGGAGGTCCCTTCCAACCTCTAATATTCTGTGATTCTGTGATTCTGCGAATTACTGTAGGTTTGATGAAGACATTTTTTCCGTGGAAGGGTTTTTTTGGAGAGGAAATATTTACAGCAGCGCAAAGTACAACCCTGCAAGGCATCCTGTCCTGGTTTTTAGCCACGAGCTACCCAAGGTAAAAGGACAGAAAAGGTATTTTACCCCCAAGGGAGTAACAGAATCAAAGGTTAAGTATGAATGCTATTTACATATATATACAGAAATACAAAACGTATTCAGGGGAAAACGGATATATACACAGATCAGGCTCTGTTCTCCATCTTGGCCTACCAGGCCAAAACCTTCCAAAACCTCCCCCCCTCACTCAGCCTCAGCAGACCCAGGAGCAGGCCTAACTGTGCGCCCCCTCCCCCCAAAAGACATGCCTACCAGGTCTCAATGCCCCCATCAGGCTGGATGCACCAGGCCTTAACCAGACTTGAATGCCTAGGGCAAAACTGTGTAGCAAGAAATGATCTTGCCGGCCAAGGTCATGATCTTCCCCAGGAAGCAGGGATAACAGCCACTGCATGCATCTAGAGGAGTGAGAGAGAGAACTGGCTGTGATGTATGCTTATACAGGGAGATACAGGAAAGGAAATAGAGTAACAGTTTACAATAGCTTGTCCATCCCCCTAAGACTTTCTGGTCCCTGCAGGACTCTTATCTCTATGGTAGGACAATTTGTCCTAAAGCCACAACAAATCCCTGCAGTACTGTTGCTCAGGGATGGGACCTCTTTTTCCTGCCCCATCTCTACCTGGCCATTGAACACTTTGAGCCCTCCCAGATCTTGCCCTTCACCTGCAGGCACCTTTTTCATAGGGCAAAGAAGACACTGACCAAATGAAGAACTCACCCTTTCCTTGTTTCAGGAAACTGGATATCCAAGGCCAGCATTTCTTCTCACCAGGGACTGTTTTAAAGGTCTGAAGTCATCACTGACAAAAATCTTTCCTAACACACAGCCCAAATTTTCTTTTGTTAGCATGACTCAGTCACTCCTGGTTATACAATCATCCGCTCTGCAACCCTGTGGAATTTCTTGCCTTTTTGTATCCCCCAAATACCTGTAGATTTTGATGCTCTCCCTTGAATTCTTTTTTTATGATATATTTGAAAATGTATTATCTGCACAGAGATGACAGTTCAAATCATGCTGTGGTTTGATTTTGTTCTGCAAGCTCTTTAAGAGTGTAAGTAATGAGAAATACAGCTGTATCACAGGTCTTCGTGGTGGTAAGATTCAAGGGGAGTTTTTAGGGGGTTAGATATCAGAGCAGGTTTCCTTTCATGGTATTATTTTTCTCCGCAGTAGTCCACAGATGTCTAGGGACTGGGGAAACCACAATGTGAGGCTCAGCTCAAGTCTTACTGAGGCAGTCTTTTTCTAAGGGTGTAGACAGTATTAATTACATAGTTACACAGGTAAAGAGTGCCATGAGAGGACAAAGACTGGCAAAAAGAGATTGCTTAATTGAATAGTCGCTATCACAGCGGTGACAAGGACACATTCTAATCTGGGATGGATGTCTCAGAGCAACCCTGCAGGTGCATACATATGTGCACAGACATGTTCCTGACACTCTCCACAGTACGGTCCTCCTGAGGCCCTCATGCTAATAGATGTCCTTCAAACTTTCCTCTTGCTCTTCAATCATGTGCTGTGATGTTGTCATAATGTAACGTTTGTTAGCTTGATCCAGTGAGGGTGAAACTGTAAATCCAAACATTTTGGGACTTTTCACTAACACTACACAAAGCAAGACCTGACTATTTGATTTTGAGACATTTATATCTAAACCCTGTATAGATTTGACTTTCATCCCTGCTGTACTTCACTGAAAAAACATGCATAGATATTTTGTCCATCATCGCTATCTCTTCTTTTGCTGACAGTGGAGTTTTTCCCCCTTTTCATTCTCTCACATACACTCAAGTCCCTTTCATCCTCGCTTGGTGACTGTCCCTGTATCGATTCATCTCTGCAAGCAACTTCTTTGTTTTGCTGGCTCTATCCTAATAGTCTCTCCTTCCTTCTCTCTTTTTACTCCCAAGGCTGGTTAAAAGTTTTTCCTGTTTTTAAGCACAATTTTTCTGCAGGGCCAACAGCTATTCTCACATAGGCTCTAGGCATTCCATTCAACAGCAGGTTATTTCAATAAGATGACTGTGACTGATAATGGGATGTTTGGATAGTGCCTCCTCCTTGTCACAGAATCATTGAGGCTGGAAAAGACCTCTGAGATCATTAAGTCCAGCCTATAACCTAACACCACAACATCAGCTAAACCTTACTGCCAAGTGCCACATCCAATCTTTTCTTAAAGACCTCCAGAGATGGTGACTCCACCCCCTCCCTGGGCAATCCATTCCAGTGTCTAAATCACCCTTTCTGTGTGGAAGTGCTTCCTAATATCCAACCTAAACCTCCTTGATGCAGCGTCAGACCATGCCCTCTTGTCCTGTCACTGGGTGCCTGAAAGAAGAGCCTGACCCCCAAGTCACTACAACAACTTCCTTTTAGGTAGTTGTAGAGAGTGATAAGGTCTAAGGTTCCCTTTAAGTCCCCTCTTCTCCAGGCTGAACAACCCCAGCTCCCTCAGCCTCTCCTCAAGACTTTTCCTCCAGCCCTCTTACCAGTCTCATTGCTCCCCTCTGGACCCACTCCAGCACCTCAATATCCTTCTTGCAGTGGGGGGCCCAGAACTGCACACAGTGCTCAAGGTGAGGGCTCACCAGTGCTGAGTACAGGGTCAGAATTACATTCCTAGTGCTGCTGGCCACACTATTCCGGATACAAGCCAAGATGTCATTGGCCTTCCGTGTCACCTGGGCACACTGCTGGCTGATGTTCAGCCACTTGTCACCCAGCACTCCCGAGATCCCTCAGCTGGGCTGCTCTCCAGCCATTCATCCCCCAGCCTGTAGTGCTGTATGGGTTATTGTGGCCAAAGTGCAGGACTCTGCACTTGGGCCTGTTGAATCTCATACCATTGTCCTCACTCCATTTACCCAGCCTGTCCAGGTCCCTCTGAAGCATCTTCCTACCCTCCAGGAGATCGACTCTCCCTCCCAACTTGCTGTCATCTGCAAATTGTCTGTGACTTGGGGAAGAGATGTGACTCTGGGAAGAGGAAATAATTGTCCCCTGTAAATATTCAGGAGGTTGACAATGGTAAATGATTAACCCTAAGGCAGATGCACTTTGATTTACCCATTAATATAATTTTACTATTTTTGTGATTGCCAGACTGTGTGACCTGAATCATAAACAGAGAGACTGGAACTTAAAAGTTTAAAATGGAAAGCTATGAGATGGTTCCCATTAGGTCACTCCCGCTGGCAGAAAAAGCAGGAAGACTGTGCTCATATATCTCAAGATATTAAGCATGTGGAAGTTGTCTCAAATGTTGTTAATACAGCTCTGAATGTGACCTTTGAAGAATATCTAAGCTGTCTTGCCTTCTTTTGCTCTGAGTTGAAAGTACAATTGCTCCCTTTTGCACTTGCCCACCCAAAACATTTTGAAAATGTTTTTCAGCCTCACCTTTTAAAATAGTTTATTTAATGGAGTCTGAGTATCAGCATTGATAAATAAATGTATAGTGGAACTGAACACAGTTATGTATGTCAAGCTGCTTGTGAGATTAAACACTTGCTGGATCAGGTCATTTTCTAAGTTTAATATGATGAAATGAATAAAGAACTTATTGTAAGAAAGAGCTACAAAACCCTTCACTTCCCCAAATAACATTTTAACCTGGAGCCACACTTCGCAAAGCAGGTGTTGTTTAAAATTCTGAGTGTTGTTTGTGGTCCAAAAGAAGATCATTAAACCACTGACCTCAATGATAAAACAATGTAACAAGTACAATTTCAAGCTGTAGAGAGATGATTCTTAGGACAAAGCAAATATCTCCTTCCCTGCCTTCCTACAACCTTTGGAAAGTGCCAGAATGCCATAGAGGCCCTCACTACAAGAATGATACTGAGATCTTGGAATGTGTCCAGAGAAGGGCAACAAAGCTGGTGAAGGGTCTGGAGAATAGGTCTTGTGAGGAGCAGCTGAGGGAGCTGGGATTGTTTAGTCTGGAGAAAAGGGGGCTGAGGGGAGACTTCTTGGTCTCTCTACAACTCCCTGAAAGGAGGCTGAAGAGAGGAGGGTGTTGGTTTCTTCTTCCTAGTAACAAGCGACAGGACAAGAGAAAATGACCTCAAGTTGTACCAAGGGAGGTTTAGTTAGGATACTAGAAGACACGTCTTCACTGAAAGGGTGAACAGACTCCCCAGGGAGGTGATTGAAATCTCATCTCTGGAGGTGTTTAAAAGAGGCAGAGATGTGGTGCTGAGGGATACAGCTTAGCACCAGACTTGTAGAGTTAAGAGTCCTGGTTGGACTCAATGATCTTAAATCTCTTTTCCAACTGAAACAATTTTATGATTCTATAACGCTACCACTGAACTTCTCTTCAATGATTATTTCTTTTTCTTTTTGTTTTTCAACTCTTAATCTTCTAACCTACAATGTCTAAAGCCAGCCTCCCACATCTTTTAACTATGGCTACAACTCTCTCTTTGAACAACTGCTCTCAGACCTTCTGGCTTTGTTTAATCAAGCAGGAGGTAAGGACTGGTCTGAAAGAGAGCTGATTTAGCAAGAGTAGCAAAAAAAATCAGCAAAAAGCAAGGAAGGGTTTAACTACTTGTACACCTTTGGCTCACAAGTATCTGTAAGCACTCCCATAGAGTACCATGTATCTGTTTCAGCTGTTTCCTCACATCCCAGTGGGAGGTGTCCCTGCCTATGGCAGGGGGTTGGAACTGGATGATCCTTGAGGTCCCTTCCAACCTTACCATTCTATGATTCTATGATTGTATGATTCTGTGATCTCGGAGTTCTGACTCTTGGATCTGTAATGCAACACTTGACATCAGTATGGCACATGGGATATTATTTCCCATTAGGAACTAATTCATCTTCTGAAAAAGTAGTGTCCTACTTTCTAATGGAATTGTTCTAGAAAAAAAATCACACTGCAAAACATCAAACACATCTCCATGTGTCTGCTTTCACAAAGAATTAAACCTCTGCTGTCTGTGATGAATTGTAGTCATCGCATCAAGCTAAATCATCTGTTTCAAGAGCTCTATTAAGGCCAGCCAAATTTATTTGAATAATACAAGAGCTGGCCTAACCCTCAACATTAACCTCAAAACACCACCAGCCTTGAAGTTCAAAGACAGACAGCCTTTGCCTGTTCCCCTCACCCACAAGTATTTTCACCTACCACAAGACACCTTCCTTTTAGAAAGAAATGGGGAGCAACACTAGAAATCATTGCTGTTTCCTTTCAACTGAATTCAACAGCACAGTGAGTCCTGCTAGGCAGTCCAGTTGCCATATTTTTCATCCCAATTGCTGGAAGAGGTGAGAATATGACTTCTATGAAAAAAACTATAGATAATTTTCCAAAAAATAAACATCAAGATCCAGTCTTCACTGGATTCACCAGCACTGAATGATTGATGAGGAGACATTACCTTTGAAAAACATTTCAGAGCAACAGGAACAAAAGAGAAAACAATTCAACCAGCAGACTGAAAATGAAAGATTTATGACTTTGCCTTGCCATATTAGAGACTGCTATGTGAAAGAATTTATGCAAATACTTTGTGGAAATTTATGTACAATATTATCCTCTGGCAGAACTTTTCTTTTGCTTTTCTGTGTGTATCAGTCAATTGCAGATTATTTTACATGCTCATCTATGTGCAGAAATGGAAAATAAAGGGACTTTCCCTGCATGACTTCAGATCTGTTGTATAAGCAGTACAGAACACAGAGAGTCACAAGCCTTGTGGTTAAGCTACATACCAGAGAATGAGCGTTTAATTTAGGGGCACTAGTTGCTCTCTCTGTTTTGTTTTTCTTTTCCCAGTGACTGTTTCTAGTGAGCAAGGCACACTTAACCATAGGTAGGTCTCCTGCTCTCAACTGCTGGATCAGCTTTTCTTGATCCTTCACTTTCTTTATCATTTTTGATGCTCCAAGTGAGTGAGTGCTGCTTAACCAAATGGGTGCTTCCCAGAACTCACATTTCATGAGCTACTTTCAAGATTTAAACAAAAGAAGGGATGATTACTCTAAACTAGCTCAACATTGTCTATATGGCCTTTTTGTGAGGCTTGTGTTCTGAAGCTGCTTGTTTGGAAGGTAATTCATGCTTTCCTTGCAAAGTTCTTGTATCACAGAATCAGAGACTGGTGCAGGTTGGAAGGGACCTCTGGGGATCATCTAGTCCAACTGCCCTGATAAATTGGTCACCTAGGGCAGGCTGCTGTGGATTACCATGTCCAGCATACCTGGGCAACTTTTTCCAGTGCTTCAGCACTCTCAGATTGCTACGGCACCCTCAAAATGTCTAAGTAAACAACCCTGAAGAAAGGCCTTAAGCCTTGGCAGTGAGGCAGAATCTCTGAACTCAGGCCCTTCATCACATCTCATATTCACTCCCACATGTAGAAATGTTGCTATTATTCATAGATTCACAGAATCATAGAATGGTTTGGGTTGGAAGGGACATTAAAGATCATCCAGTTCCAATTCCCCTGCCAGGGGCAGGGGCACCTTCCACTAGACAAGACTGCTCAAGGCCTCATCCCCTCTGGTCTTGAACATCTTCAGGGAGGGGGTTCCCATGACCTCCCTGGGCAACCTGTCTCGGCATCTCACCATCTTTACTGTAAAAAACTTTCTAATATCCAGTCTAAATCTGCCCTCCTCAAGTTTCAACCCATTCCGCCTCATCCCACTGCTACAAGCTCTTCTAAAAAAATCCCTTCCTGGCTTTCTCATAGGCCCCTTTCAGGTACTGAAAGGCTGCTCTAAGGTCTCCCTGGAGCCTTTACTTCTCCAGGTTGAACAGCCCCAGCTCTCACATCCTGTTATCTTCAGTCCTCGAGAGTCTCACACTTGACTGTGATGAGACAGAGCTCAAGGGGTTCACACAGCTAATATATCTGGAGATGCAGACAGGCTGGTATGTGGTGCGTCGAGGACATAATTTCTTGTTTGCTCAACTCTTGCATGTGCTACCTCAGCTCATGCACCAGTGTGACCATTTTGGAGCCCTGGTTTTGTTTTCCCTCTGTATCTCAGTGCAGTAGGCAAGCTGGAATGCTGCAGCTCTTCAGAGGCACTTTCCAGCACAATGGCATATTTTAAGGATGACAGCACTGTGAACTGTTCCAGAGGAGCTATTTGGCTTTTAGGATGACTGCTCTAGAAAGAATTCTCTGGCTTAAAAAGCTCCAGGAAAAGGGCAAAGGAAATAGAGATGCTGCAATCTGGTTAAGGAAATGACAAGCTCTCGTGCTGTACAGCAGTCTCCAGCCCACCCCAGTTATGAGCTGTTACATATGGCTGCAATCACAGGCAGGCTCAGCAAGGCTTTCCATAGGGGTCACATTTGTTTTCCCATTCACTTTTTAAATGAGTTTGTAATGTGGTGCAAATGGTAGCGAATGGACAGCAAATGAGGCTTGTGTGTAGACTGATCCTTTGTAAATGCATAGGCTATTATAAAAGCAAATAATAAGAGGGCAAGCTAAACAACAGCAGCATCCATGGCAGAACCTAATACAAAAGGAGTTTTTTTACACAGACAGCATTTTGAAATGTGGGTTTCCTGTTTAAATTGTCTTCACTCCAGCCCCAACTTCTCTCTCCATACTAAAGCTACAACATATTTCAGATTGCCATGGATACTCTGGACTGAAGACAGTGTGCACTAGCAATCAAATTTTCCACAGGAAACTCGTCCAAGAACCTGTCCCATACTGCAGTGCTCACACAGAGTTTTTGCTCGCCAGTATAACAATCTTTTTGTGAAGGGTATAACTAGCCGGGACTTAGGCTGCCTGTCTCAGAGCTTGGAACAGGCCCAAGCTGTTACCACTCTCCAGGATAATTGCTGCTAGCTGCCTTTTGCTCTCATTTGCACTGCTTGCTATTTGCACCCTCCTAAGCAGGGGCTGAGAGGCTGCAGGAGGAAACTCCTCAGAGTGCAAAGAAGAAATGCAAGTTGACATTAGAAAATTCATTGAGAGACTAAAATACAAGCAAACCAGAGTGGTGGCCAAACAGGAGTGCACAAGAATTGCATGGAGGTGAACGTATTAGAAGTTTAAAAGGGGAACAGCAAGCAATAATACTTGTGATATAAGCATCTCATGTAGGAATAAAAACTTAAGTTCTAATAAAATAAATAAATAATGAAAGTGGCTAAGTTAGGAAAATTACACAATGATTTTTTACTTGCCTCAGAGGCCAGGAATGTGATCTCTTCTCAGTATCTGTTCCTCTTTGCTGGTCCCCTAGCAATATGACCTGGTATCCTTTGTCCACATCCAGGAGTGGACTTCCCTCACAGCAACGTTCAGTTACAGGCTGCAAGGTTATTTGAATTCTTCCTAATACTTCTCTCCACAAAACAATGTCCAGCTGTTTGAGCAAGAAGTTAGTGGACTTCCAGAGGTGGTGGGAAGGACCCTTCTCCTCTTCCTTCTGTAACCTTTAAGCTCAGGTAGTCTGAGCTCTGTGAGGGCTGAATGATCCTCTCCTCAAGCTACCAGAGCATGCAGCCACTTCCTCCTCTTTTTTCCTCCAGCCGGTTCACAGCACATTCCTTTTCCTGGAACAGCCTTTTCCCTTTGCTGGTATCCAGTGACTAAACACATGGAAGCAGTGCTGTGTGATGGTGCATGAGAGCCACAAGCCAGATAAGACAAGGAGGAGCGCAACCTGGATCAGTGGGTCTCCTTCCCAACTGCTGGAGCAGATAAGTAACACGTAGCAATGTCCCAGCACTCAGGAGGACAATGGGTGGATGGCCAGAGCAAATCCAGGCCTGTGCAAGGCTGTGAACAAAAGGACACAGAATTAGACTTATAGATATTATGGTACTGAAGCAGTAGTTTGCATTTAATGGTTGTTTATTACTGACAGCAATTTGAATGCCTTCAACTTAACACAGCTAAACACTCTGGATTCATCTCCCTGGATGTGTTTGTGCCTCACCACAACTACATCAACACTCTTCAACAGCAAAACTTGATCCTATATGGAGGGCACAACAGCAACAATGCATACCTTGGTACAAGTTGTCTTATGTGATTCCTCTTGCTAAACAACTTCAGTCTGAGGTAAGACCCATTGCATCATGCAGACTAACTCAAGATAATTTTATTTACTATCTCTTCCATACACTCTGTTCTATTCAATCAAACTATTTTTTTGGTGTGCGCAGAGCAATGTTGTTGTTATGCAGTGTGATACAGCTGTTTTAACCATTTCTTGAACAATATACAATTCATCTGTCTAAAACAGTCTTAACAAACAAGATTACAAATACTTGGTACTGTACCCTCACTTGTAGTGTGCTCATTTCTCAATCTGCCAAGGTCTTGGCACAGACTTTCATTTTGCTCTTTGTTAAAGATACAGAACTACACAACAAGTAGGTGCTCTGCTCTGCCTTCCCTTCAAATGCTACATTTCCCCCAGCTTCCTTCCTAGAGAAAGTATTGTCTCTCCCTGCCTTGATCACATTAAATACCTATTAGTACAGGAGTGAAAACTCTTTTTAAAGCCATTGTAAAGCTCAGCCTTTAAATCCTCACAGCCTTCTTTCTTACTTAGATTTTCAGTTCTTTAAAACTGAGCTCTCCAAAACAGATCTGTGTTAAATATTATTCATCTTGGATACTGGACTTCTCAAGGAGAAAGCTTTATGGATAACAATATGACTTGACTCTTCTTTTAGTCTTGCCAACGTATGTTTCATATGGCTTTTACCATTGTCTCTTAAATATTTCAGAGAACTTCTCCCTCATTCTTGTGCCGGTCACATAAAGGAAATCCTTTCAGCCTCCATTCAGCTAGCTGAATCCAAACTACTTCATGCATCAGATCTATCAGGGACTGTTCAGACCATCTGATCACTGCTGTAGATTTAGGGGTGGGTTAATATTGCAAGACACTGAGGGATATGGATTATCCTTCAAGACATTATAGGTTATGCATCATGTGGTATGAAATAGTAAATGGAGTTTCTAAAATAATGATCCATCACTGCCTGAAGATCACCCAGATTCAGTGCATTTAACAAATCTGTAACCTTTCTAAATAGACAGTACTTAGTTGTCCTGATCTCTGATCAGCTAAACCTAAGACCCCATTAGGTCTGAGGCTGAGAGACCTGGGGCTGTTTAGCCTGGAGAAGAGCAGACTGACAGAGGATCTTCTCAATGCTGATCGATAGCTAAAGAGTGAGGGGCAAGAGGATAGGGTTAGACTCTCTTCATTAGTCCCCAGTGACAGGAAAAGAAGCAACAGGCACAAAGTGGAACTTAAGAGGTTCCACCTGAACAGAAGGAAAAATGTCTCCACTTTGAGGGTGCCAGAGCAATTGACCAGGTTGCCCAGAAAGGCTACAGAGTGTCCTTCTCTAGAGAGATTCCAAATCTGCCTGAAGACTCTGATCATAGGCAACCTGCTCTGGGTGATCCTGCTTTTGGAAGGGGATTGGATTAGATGATCTCCAGAGGTCCCTTCTAAACCCCACCAGTCTGTGATTGTGATTAAAATTACCCCCAGGAAGGTAGCATCCTCTTTACTGAGTGCTGTAAGAAATTCTAAAACCTATACAAATAAAATTAAAAAGAATGGGGAAACATTTAAAATGGGCTTTTTTGTTGATTTTCTCTTTAAATAATTTCTGCCTTCTTCATCTAGGAACTTGATTCTCGAGCCAAGTCATATACTGAGCCAGCAAAACCACCACACCTCTCTCTCATCCAAGAAAGAGGAATGGCTCATTTTTTTCAACTATGTTTTTTTTCTGTGTAATGGCTGAATGGCAGGTGTGCCACATCACTCTTTGTACAGTTCTCTTTCAATCAGGTCTTTAAAATTTTACAGAAGTCATTCTGATTGGTTCTATCATACTAGCACTATTATTTTATTCTCTTTTATCTTCCAAACTTTTCTCTCATCATGTTACAAATATTTATAAATCGCTCAATACACAACAATAAAAATTTCATTTTAGTCATAATTTCATTCTTTAAAAGATCTGCTTTCCTTCTGGGTCTTGTCAATGTGTTGTTATTCCATTTTCCCCAATCCCTTAGCATTTCCTAGTATGTATTAGAGCCCTAAGATTGTTATGGAAATCGCAATGAGGGAGAATTTAGTTCCTCATCAGCATTCCCTGACTGTTTTATCCCTTCTTGTCACCTTCCCAGAAATGCAAATATTTCTTACTGCAGAAAAGATTTACAAAAAAAAAAAAAAAAAAAAAAAAAAAAAAAAAAAAAAAAAANAAAAAAAAAAAAAAAATCAATGTCCCTCATCCTCTTCTAGAGAGAGGTGGTGAGCTCCTCCTCAGGGGAGCAGTGGAAGGTGAAGAACTGAGAACCAGGGGGAACTTCTGTGTTGTATTCGTCAAAGGCTGTTGTCCTGGTTCACTTCTTCTCTGCTAGAATTGCATCTTCTCCTTCCCAGTGCTTTCTTTCCAGCCTCAGAAAACCTCTTTCCCCACACCCACTTACAGTAATTCAGCTGCATCTCCACTATTTCCTGTGAAGTTCCACCTTCAAAGACTGTTGTCCTGGTTCACTTCTCCTCTGCTACAACTGCACTTTGTCCTTCCTAGTGCTTGCTCTCCAGCCTCAGAAAACCTCTTTCCCCACATCCACTTCTAGTCATTCAGTTACACCTCTACTATTTCCCATGATGTTCCACCTTCAACTTCTTATTCTCTCCTTCATATTGTTCATAGTCTGAATAAAATCCTCTTGAATACTTACATATTTGTCATTCTTACTTTATTTGTGGTCTTCTTATCCCTGTACTTTAATTTCACCTTTAAGGCTTTAAGTTCACTCTGCAGTATCATGGTGCTGTTTCTTAATGTCTACATCAGATTTAAATTGTATTCCTAGACTGTTTTCCAACCACATTTGGTTCTTCAGGGACTCTTTCTTTGTGATGTGTCCTTGATATGTAATAAGGTATATGAAAAGGAAGCTCCATATTTTATATTGGCTGCTCTAAAGGAGGCCATAATATTGCTCACTTCTTCTTTCTCCTTTAAAGCAGCCAGTGACAGACCCTGAAGCATTTTTGGTTAATGTTCTCTCCACAGAAAGGCTTCATATCTCTGTACTATGAATTTGCTGGCAAGGGCTACAGAGAGCTTTCTGGGCTCAGTGTACACTGACCGCTGGACTTATTTCCAATTGCACAAAAAAGTGAAGATTGTGCCTGAAGTATTTAAAAGGAACTCTCTTCTTTACACCTCCTGTGAACTTCCTCTGCTTGATCATATTACTTTTTCCTTTCTCTACACACTCCTCCTGGTTTTATTCTTGATCGGATCTTGATTATTTTTGCAGCTTGGCTCCTTGCTGCAAGGTTTTCCACCTCTCTTACTTTTTTAGGTCAGTGACACTGCCCATTAAATCCTTCCATCAGATTTAACCTCACAAATCCTCACCTCTGTGGAGGACTTACAGAGATCTGCTTTTCTGATATGTGTCTGCTGTTAATTTCTCTGGAAATTTGGTTTGGTCTTGTCATCTGTTTTTCTAGCCTGTTTTCTTTCCCCCTGCAGCAACTCTCTCTCTGGGAGTACAGGCACTGTGTGCTGCTCTTTGCTAAGATCTCCCAGAATTTTTTTGGTCAGGGGGTAAGAAGAGGAGGAGAGATAGTACAGCATTGCATAGTGGCCCCCTAAATAGAAGAAGACAGAAAGCAATTCTATTCGCAAATCCTACCATCTCCTCTTCAAA
This sequence comes from Ramphastos sulfuratus, assembly GCA_013399055.1. NCBI lineage: Eukaryota > Metazoa > Chordata > Aves > Piciformes > Ramphastidae > Ramphastos > Ramphastos sulfuratus. The sequence continues at coordinate 2,919 of WBNM01011260.1, read as the reverse complement.
TCTCCAGCTTGCGCAGCCATCTGCTCCCTCAACCATTGGTGGTCCCCTAACAAACTATTTGTAATGCATTCAGGAGATCAGCATTACTTCAGCTGAAGTCAGTGGTGTGGTTTAGCTACCCAGGGAATGTAAAAATGCAACATTCAGGCACTTGGTTGTGGGATGAAGCAAGTGGCAGTTGCAGAAGCCCATGCAGAGGCAGTAACAAGCCAAGTTTGAGTTCTGCACAGAACAATTTGTATCACATTCCTTTCTTGTTCATAGCTATTTCACGCCCCTAAACAGCTATAATTTCTCTGAAGTGAAGCAGCACTTCAGTGGCAACTCCCTGTGTGAAGGACACACAACAGGAATGGGGTGTAGTTTCTGGCTTTCTGCATATCCCAGGCTGGATGTGGACTCTTCACAGCTCGAACCTACTCTGGAGAATTTAGCAGCGATCTCACATCTCCCAATGCCCTACAACTGTGATCAGGAACAGTGGCTTTCTATTAAAAGCAAAGAAATGCTTATTAATACAGCTTGATGGGCATCTAAGCTCTGTGAGAGACCATATCACTCTCAACAGCTTCCTGAAAGGAGGCTGGATCGAGGTGGAGGTCAATCTCTTTCCCCAAGTAAAAAGCAACAAGACAAGAGGAAATGGCTTTACCTTGTGCCAGAGGAGGTTTATGTTGGACATTAGAAATAATTTCAGCCTAGAAAGAGTGGTCGAGCCCTGGAACAGGCTGCCCAGGACAGTAGTGGAGTCCCCACCCCTGAAGGGATTTAAAAGATGTGTAGATGTGGTGCTGAGGGACATGGTTTAGTGGTGGACATGGGGATGCTTGGTTAATGGTTGGACTTGATCTTGGAGGTGTTTTCCAGCCTTAATGATCCTCTTATTCTGTGATCTTCCAACTGAAGTTTATCTAAAAATATCTGAAACACTCTTCTGAAATAATTTTTGCTGTCTCCACATGACAACTGAGGTTATGCTCCTAGTTTTGACAAGGATGATATCTCTGATGAAAAGGAGAAGCACTTATTCACCTGCTCTAGGATACATATAGGCCAACAATTGAACTGCTGGCATGAGATGTGAGATAGAGAAGTTGTGATTTGCTGCTAAGGCTCATTTATATCAGGACAATACCTTTCAAGGGTACACTGCTTAACCATCTGTGCTCTGTGACCCCTGCACCTCAGTCACGCTGCTAAATAGAGCCCAAGAGATGGTGAGTAGAACAGGGATAGACCATAAAAGGTCCTGAAGGTTACAGAAAATCAACAGAATGAGGAAATCAGAGGTCAGGCTTTCTCTGTGAAACTCTTTCACTCTGTACAAGTGATTACAAATCCAGCATGCCAGAAGAGATACTGGTTTCTTCTTAATGTTGAAAGTTTTTGGCAGCTTTTGGCTGTATGGAGTGGGAAACATTTGAAATTTCAGAAAAGTAAACAAACAAACAAATTTTTTTTTTTTTTAGATAAGAATTACAGAATCATGGATACCTGGTTGGAAAAGATCTCAAGAATCACCTGGTTCAACTTTTTTAGGTAATAGGATAGTTTAAGTGAGATGGCCCAGCAGCCTGTCAAGCTGAGTCTTCAAACTGTTCAACATAGGGAATCCACTACTTTCCTTTGGGAGATTATTCCAATGTCTAACTGTTCTCACGGTGAAAAATTTTCTTCTGGAGTCCAATTGGAATCACCCCAGGAATAAATTGTGCCCATAACCCATTGTCTTTTCCATGTGACTCCTCGTAAAAAGGGAGTTCTCCATCCTTCTGGTAGTCACCCTTTATGTACTGGTACACAGTAACAAGGTCTCACCTAAGCCTTCTCTCCACAAGGCTGAACAAACCCAGTTCTCTCAGCCTTTCTTTCTATGGCAGGTCTTCCGGTCCTCTGATCATTCCCATGGCCTTTCTCTGGACACTTTCAGCCTGTCCACACATTTTTCACACAGCAGGGGCCAAAACTGAGCGCAGTACTCTGGGTATGGTCTGACAAGCACTGAGTAGAGTGGGATAATGACTTCTTTATCTCTGCTGGTGATGCCCTCGTTGATGCAATCCAGTATCCTCTTGGCTTTCTTTGCAGCTGCAGCACATGGTCACCCATGTTGAGCTTGCTGTCCACCAAGACCCTCAAGTCCCTTTCCACAGGTCTGCTCTCCAGCCAAGTGGATCCCAGTCTGAGCTGCACTCCTTAATTATGTATTCCCAGGTGTGAGGTCCTATTCTTATCCCTAGTGAACTTCATATGGTTTTGCTAGCCCTCTCAGTCAGCCTGTCCAGGTCTTCCTGAAGGGTGGCCTTCCCTTCTGCAGTGTCAATGAATATTTTGGTCTAATCTGCAAACTTCATCACAGTGCTCTTCATCCCAACATCCAGATTACTGATGATGACATTAAACAGTGTTGGGCCCAACATCAATCCCTGGGGGACTCTGCTTGTGACTGGCTGGGAGGCTGAGAAAGGACTATTTACTACCACCCTCTGTGTACAGCCTCTCAGCCAGCTCCCCACTCACTCCACAGACCACTTGCCTGGGCCATAATGTGTCAGTTTCTCTAGAAGAGATTGTGGGGGACTGTATCAAAAGCCTTAGAGACGTCCATGTAGACAATGTCAGCTGCTTGCTAGAGGGCAGAGATGCCACCCAGAGAGACCTGGACAGGCTGGAGAGGTGGGCCCAGGCCAACCTCATGAAATTCAACAAGGCCAAGTGTAAGGTCTTGCACCTGGGTAGGCACAATTCCAAGCACAAATCCAGGCTGTGTGGGGAATGGCGGAGAGCAGACATGAGGAAAAGGAACTGGGTGCCTGGGTTGATGAAAAGCTCAACATGAGCCAGCAGTGTGCACATGCAGCCCAAACAGCAGCCATGTGCTGGACTGCATACAGAGAAGTGTTGCAAACAGGGCAAGGG